>PVKE010018870.1:0-29049 GCA_004027555.1 Craseonycteris thonglongyai
CTCGCTTTGAGGCCACAAGGACCGAGGATCGAATCCCGGCTCCGGCCCAGGCAGGACCCACGTGCTGAACTGGGGAGTTCCCACAGTTCGGTTCTCTAACTGTCTCTGTCTCTGTCTCTCTCTCTATCTGTCAAAAAGTAAAATAGAAATAAATATGCACTGAAGACAAAAAGATAATTTCTCTCTATAAATGTGAAAAAAGATAAAAAAAAAAAAAAAAAAAAAAAAGTAGTCCAAGGAAGCGGGAGGAATTTATCCAGTTTGCTATCTTAGCTCAGGCTCTGTAGCCTCAACTCAAAGTGAATAACAACATAATTCCCCAAGACTTGAACTTCTGATAAAAATGCATGGCAATTCACTCTTCTCTGCAGATTTCAGATTGCCATTTAGGCAGTCTCATTAATCTCAACCCCAAACATTTACATCTGTTAGCTCTAATCAAGCAAAGTTGGATGCTTGAAAACAATATATACCTGAAAACAAAAATAATTGACTTTAACAACCTTTATATATAACAAATAATTAAGTTATTCCAAGACCATTTTACTACAGTGTAATAAGCAACCTGGAAATGATACAGGTTAAAGTTCCTAGATTTCTCATGTATCTTTATCAAATATCACACTCATACATTTAAAAAATATTTATGAAGAAATTGTCTTAATTTTTACAATAGGAATTTATTGTTTCTAAGCCTTATTCACATCTAAGTACAATGTACTCTCTGACCTCTCTGAGTGATCACTGTAAACACAATTAATTTTACAAATGTTCACACATTTTTGAAGTCTTCAGTATACTGCTGCTTGCAAGGGAAGAGATTTATTGTGTACATTTCATAACATATTTACTCACCATTTAAAAACTTTAGTGGGACATGCCCAGCACTCTGGCTTAAATCCCTTTTAATATTTCCCATACTCCATATTATATTTTTGCTAATTTTTGGCAGACACTAAATAAAGGCAGACTTTTTTTTCTAAATTCCACAATTATATCACATCTATTTCTAGAGCCTTTGGCAACAATTCTATGTTCTTTGTTTTTGTAGACATCTTATCACTGACAATATATAAGGTTTTAGTTTTAACAGAATTCTCAGAGGGAGAGCGTTTTGCAAAGAAGTTCAGTCCTTTATCCTCTTTATCAAGGACATTTGGAGGTAGAGATGGAGGTGAAAGGAAGAACACACTAATACAGGTTCTGAATACCCAACGTTGCTGACCATCACTGTTCCTATTCAGCTTAGTTATATCCCTTGGGATTTAATGTTGAATATTCAATGGTAGCTGTGCCTCAGTAGCAATTGTCAGAGTTTTCATTGAGCCAATGGAAAAAGACAAAGAGCCCATTTCTGTTTCTGTGTCCTTGGCGTTTTTGTGAGCTTGGCACTATTCAGCTGAGTTAGAAATCTTACCTGGCTCATTCAAATCTATCTTCTCTCCTGGAAGTCAATAAGGAGGAAACCGTAAAAAGACCTTTGTTCTGGGTTTGTTAGCTTCCTTGACTCGTTGCCTCTTTTCTAGGCACAATTTCTGGTTGAAGCATTTTCACTCTTGCATCTGGATCCTTAACGAAAGGAATGTGTATTGGACTAGATATAGAAACGTCATGAGAAAGCCCAGAATGGATTGTTAATTTCACTAATGGTGTCTGTACAAGACCTTGTCTGGTGCTAGCATGTTTCCCTAACAGATGGCCAGGTGAGCTATTTAAGTCCCTGTAGAAACTACTAACACTCCTCTACTGCGCCATACTGTGAAACTGCCCTGCTAAAGCTGGGATTTTAAAACAACTAAAAATGGAATCAAATAGGACCCTAGTGGTTACCTACAGCTAAGGGAGGTGGGGTGGAAGAGGAGAGATAGGGAGCCAAAATACAGTGATAGAAAGAAAACTGACTCTGGATGGTGAGCACATAATGCAACACATAGACGATAGAATGTAGACTTCTTCACCTGGAACCTATGTAATTTTTACTAACCAATGTCACCCCAATAAATTTAACAATAAAAATAAATAAATACAAAACAATAAAAATAAAAAGAGCCAGTACACAATCAGTTGATTTATAATGGCTTTGACCATGTCTATAATACCAGTAGTTCCTGAATATGTAAAATCAATTAATATTTTGTTTTAATTATTATTTTAGTGTACACATAAAGGTTTGAGTGAATTATTGAGTTCATGAAATATGTAATCATTAATTGGATTAAGGCCTATGTCATTTTTGTTTTGTAAACTTTATTTATCTATTCATACACATTTCTCTCCATTTACCACTTCCTGATCCTTAATCACCCCAATAAAGTAACCAAGTTAATGTGCTAGATGTGCATCTTCCATTGGTATCCAGCATGTTAAAATATATGTCCTTTTTTAGTTAATACAATTTTTAATAATAAAAGTGGTCCTGTATAATAATTTGCAATATTTTTTTGGTTTGTTTCATTCTACATGGTACCAAGTATGATAAAAAAAATACAATGCATGTTTAAATTTTTAAAAATTATTATAGTAAAGGACACATTACACTAATACCCCTCTAAAATACTAAATACTAAAATACTTCCCTTCACTTTGAATGTACTTATCCCATCATTCTTGCCACTTTCTGAAGCAATTCTAGAGGTAGTCTTTAGAGAATGTCTGAGAAATGGGAAAATGGTTTCATCCTACATCATGAGACCGCTCTGTGTCACACATCGTTTCTGGTACATCAAGTAAAAATATTACAGTGTATCCTCATCCACCTTATTCACTGGATCTAGCTCCTTATGACTTCTGGGTCTTCCTCAAAGTCAAAAGGACAACATAAGGTAAATGTTTTGAATCAATTCAGGATGTTGAGGCAGCCACAACAGCACAACTAAAGATACTAGTGAAAGAGGACTTCCAGAACTGCTTTAGAAAGTGGCAAGAATGATGGGATAAGTATATTCAAAGCAAGGGGAAGTATTTTGAGGGAGATTAATGGTAATGCATCTTTAACTGTAATAATTTTTTTAAATTGAAACATTAACAGTATTTTTTGATCACATCTCAAATTTCTAAGTTCATCCAATCTTTGGCTTTGGTTTTTCTTTGTTTCACTCAATTCTATGTTAACATATTGATCAAATCTCCTGTTTCCAGATGCCATGTGGTATTCAACTGTGTGCATCAGCCACATTTTTTTATGTATTGTTAACAGGGATGATGGTCAGCCATATTATATATGACTTTCTGTCACAACAAATAACACTGCAGTCGGTATCCTTGTTCACACTCTCCTAATTTTTATGTGAGATTTATTTGGGATATACAGGGTCCAGTAGAAGTAATACCTCTTTTTGATGAGATGGTAATCTATAACAAATGTTTTTTTTGGTTACAAAGATTCCTAAGATAATATGTCCATTTATACCATACTACTTTAAAAAGGGCATTACTTCTACCAGACCCTGTATATCCATCAGAACAGTTGTTGTATTATAGACAGCATGTGCATTTCATTTAATGAAGAACTACTAGTTTTGCTTCAGGAAAGAGCAGTATTTGGGAGTTACTATGTCCACAGTTCAAAAACAAGTTTGCATTAACCAGCTTTCTAACTTTTTTTTCAGGCTATGTGGGCATAAACTGCTATCTCAATGATTTTTTTAGCAATCTTACTGATGTGCAACTAACATAAAAGAAAGAGAACACATTTAAACTGTATGCTTTGATAAGTTTTGACATGTGAAGTGATCATCACATTCAAGATAGTAACAATATCTATTATACCTACACACCTAAAAGTTTCTTCATATCCCTTTCCAAATTTTCCTTTTCCTTTCTGATTGTTTTTATTTCCTTTATTTCTTTTATTACAAAAGTTTGAAACCCTACCATGATAAAAATAAAAATTGATGAGCACTGGCATTCTTTCAATTGTTCCTGATCTTTGGAGAAAGCTTTCAAATGCCCTTTATCAGTTTGAGGAAAATTTCTTTACTTTCTAATTCACTGAGAGTTTAGCAAAAATAAATACTGGGGGGAAGCCGGGATGACTCAGCAGGTTAAGTTCACTTGCTTTGCAGCCCGGGAAACTGAGGATCGAATCCCGGCCCCAGCCAGTGTGGACCCATATGTTGAACTGGGGTGTGCCCCTGGTTCGGTTCTCACCAGGGCAAGCTCCTAATGTGGGAGGTCCCTAGCCCGGTTCCCACTCTGTAGGGCCCCCGCCAACCTGTGTGGAATAAAACCATGTCAAAAATTAATGATGTACAACTATGGAGACTGCTCTGAGACTAATCCCTTCTCTACCCCTCTCTCTGTCTCTGCCAAAAACAATAAAATAATTTTTTTAATAAAATGAATATTAGATTTTACCAATGCTTTTTCTGCATTTGTAAGTTACATGATCACATGATTATTATTTTTTTTTAGTCTGTAAATATTATAAATTATATTACTTGATTTTTAAATGTAAACCATCTTGCATTCTTGGTATAGATGCCAATATATCATGATGTATTGTCCTCTGTATATATTGTAGGCTTTTATTAAAATTTTAAGATAATATTGGTATCTATGTTTAAGAGATGTTAAGCTCTAACATTCTTTTCTCTAATAGTATTTTAGTAAGCCACCAACCTTTTTTTAAAGTGTGATATAAGGTGTTTTCCAATTTCTGCAGTTAAGTACTTCTACATGGCTGATATCAAGTTACCAAAGAATCATGGTTAAATTTAGAGTAGGGAGGAGGAGAGGTTCACAGCTGGCATCAGGAATAGGTGCAAACTGGTTCGAGCACACCAGATCAGGCACTCTAATACATAAAGCATACTGAGAAAGAAACAAAGCTAGGCACAAGTCTTATCTTTCTGTTGAGTCAAAGAATGGAGAAAATCAATCTTAGGACTAAGAACCCAAACCAACACAGACCCAGTGATGATCACACCCCCTTTCTTTTACTCCAACAAACAATTTCTCTGTTCAAGCATTCACTATTAATTAAATTCTTAGAAACATGAAGACTTGGAAGGAAACAGTCACCTCAGTATCCCTGAAGGTGAAGGGGTATAATGCATTTGTGGAACCAGAACTCAAGTCATTTTCATCAGTCTGCAAATGCTTTTAAAAATTGTTCATCCCAGAAGGGTATTAACCTGCCTAAAAGGTCTAAGATAGGAGGCCTGGACAGCTGTTTCTAACTTCTGTGGTAAAGAGGCAGGAAATTATTATCAAAAGACAATGATGATATGAGAAAATGGGCAGAACCAATCCTAAAGAATTCCCTTCACACAATAATACTCTCACTGATGCCCCTAGATGTGTTTCACCCAGGTGCAGCCAACACTCTTCCCCACCACACACACACATACATACATGTGCACACATGCTCGCTTACACACAAACACACACACACATGCAGCCTAGTTCACAAGAGCTTTCACTTCCCCCAAAGGTTTCTAGTATTTTGCTATTTTTTAAAATTATCTCTTGCATGATTCTCTCAGATTTACTTGGGTTCATCAACATTGATCTTGATGGAGGAAGCATGCAATCTTTTCCCTAGAACATCCTTTAAATTAGACTAACCTGAATTGCACCGTAACATGAATTTGAACAGGATATAGCTGTGTAGAGTCTAGATAGTTAATTTATTTCTTTTGTATATTGATTGTTTTCAACATTATGGAAATTGGGAGAAGTTTAAATTTTGGAATTAAATCTAATTCAGCTGTTATTTAACATTCTTAGAACAACAACAACAACAACAAAACAGTAAGTCTTGACTGTCCCAAGTAAGAAAAATATAGAGAAAATGTTCCATTTTTCTTCTTCCAACTATCATATACCCTGAAACCTTCTGCATATTAAAAAGGAAACAATTTATTCTAGACTGAAATGTAAATCAAAGTAAGTATTACAGCATAGTTTTACCAAGAGCTCCTGTACAAGTAAATCCCTTTTGCAATTAACTGGGCATCTAGAGAGATGTGGCTACTGGGAACAACTGACATATTTATAAAACTGAAACATGTGAGGGAGATAATTATGATGCCAATATGCATGAAGAATCAGGCCTCATCTTTTACTTGAAGGACAGTTTACTAGAACTTGAAAGAATCTTAAAACTAAGTGCTAACCATGTGTACAAGACCATTATATGAGTGGATGCATTTTTGAGCTCTATTCTGAAATTCCACATATATTTGAAAAAACAGATTAAGTTATCTTATGCAGTAATATAATGATTCATCTCCTTGACTACAGTTGCACATAAAATTGCTGAAATTGGTAACTTTGAATATTAGACTACTGTCTTTAATTTCTTTGAAAGAAAAAAGTATATTTTAATAAATTTTCTTTTTGAATTATGCACATTTCCTTTAATAAAGTAGCAATATTTGCTATTTAATTTTATAAATCTCTTATAAATATCAATTAATACATATGCTATAAGAGGACACAAGTACACATTTGTATATATTAGAAAAGGTAAGGAGTATTCAAGAATGAGAGTGCCCTAAGATATGTTTGCATTCCCTTGCCTTTGCATTCATACCACCAAACATGTGTCTCCACTGACCGAGTAACTTTGATTGACAACTCAGTGATTAACTGGTTCCCCGTCATGGATGAATACTACTCACTTACTTCTATATTTTCAATATTTAGTACAGCTGGTTAGATAGGAGAGATTCATTAACTATCACCTAAAATGCATTTGACACCTAATACTAGGGAATAATCAATAATGACATATTAAAGCTGTTTCCAGGGAGAAAAGTTCAATTATAATTTTTACTTAAGAACAAACTCAAAATTAGTAAAAAGAACAGGTTTTATATTTCAAAAAAGTTATCAATATAATTCATATTTTGTCAAATCTAGACACTTACAAATAATTACACCTTTATATTTAAATTTCTTAAAAGTTTAAGTGCATCAGCTTGCAGAAGCATGCATGTTAAATGATCCTTTTAAAAGTATAGAATTCACATTTTTAAAAATGATTAATTTAGTCAGACATAGTACTTTAAGCTTAGTGACTATTGCCACATGTTTCATAAATCAATCATTTTCTAATCTTGTTAAAAGCATAATTTTAGACACCATTTCATTCAGGTACTACTTCATTTATCTTCTTTACCATCTAAAGTGAAGGTATTTTCATATTCATTTAAAAATATCCCAATTTATTTTCAGAAATCCTAAGTATTCCTATCTGTCATATGCCATTGTTTAATAAAGTTACAATTGCTTTAAACAACCCTATCCACAAAACAAATTAGTAGTTCATGTTTTTGAAATATGCTTAAGAAGTCCAGAATGTCAGAATATCATAAATAAAAATTTTAATAAAATTTTTACACTAAGAACAGTAGATTAATGAGTCATTTCTCCTGCAGAAAAAGTCCTTCTGTTTGGAGTAGCTACACCTCCTACTTGGAGGTCAATCTCAGTTTATGTCCATGCCAACGAAGAAATGATGCCTTTTATAAACTAGAAAATACTTCTCCAGCATAATATAGACTTAGTTTACTAGAGTTATCTTTGCCCATACAATATATTATAGGAAAACAGAAATTATTTACTAAAAGTAGCAAAAAAAAAATAAAACCAGTTACAATGACAAACAGGCTAATTAACCTTATATAAGGGCAATGTTCACACTTATTCTTATCTCAAGTAAGGTGAATTTATTATAAATCCACAGCCTCATGTAAATGACAATTTTTTCAAGAATGAGAGCATCCACATAAAGATAGAAAATAGTTCATATTCTCCTTGGACTGTTATTCCCTTCACTGTCAAGATTTTATTCAGCTTTAATATCATAAGTAATGTTCACATAATAACCGAAGTGTCACAGAAACTATATTTTTTTCACTACAACATATTAAATCACACATTTTCTTTTTCTTTTTTTTTAAGATGCATTTTATTGTTTGATAGAAGGTGAGAGGGGGGGGCAGGCCCAGAGCCGTCTCCATAGTCGTACATCATTAGTTGTGACATCATTTCACTCCACACAGGTGGATGTAGGGCCGCACGAGGCGGGAAGGGAACACAGAGCCTCCCACATAGGAGGCGAGTACCTTCACCTCTATCTCAGCAATGACCAGGTGCTCCACAGTTCAGAACATGGGTCTCCATGGGCTGGAGCCAGGATTCGATTCCCAAACCTCGAAGTTGCAAGGCAAGCACTCAACCTGTTGAATATCCCAGCATCCCCTTAAATCACACATTTTCAAAGTGGTATAGCATTATGGGAAAACACTTTCTGGGAAAGAGTAATGTCCTCCTGTTTAGCAGAAGAAACACCAGACTTTCATGTAAAACGTGCCATATATATTAATGAACAACATTATAATCCCTGAAGTAAATTATAATCACTTTTTAGAATATCATAAGTTTATTTTTTTAATTATAAACCTAATATCAGTAATTCTGAGTTCTTTAACAACTTATATGCAAAAAGTTAATGAGACAGTTCAAGTTAACTAAATAGTTTGAATTTATTTTTTTTATAAACCTACATATTGTTTCACCTCCCATCTCACTCTGATATATCAGATATAATAAATCTTAGACACCAGTCAAAACTTTCATGTAACACTATCATGCTAATCTTTATGTTTCTTGCATGCCTAACCAATCATTTGAAGTCATAGAAAATCATGTTGTGCTTGATTGCAATTCATTGTACCATTGTTCTTATATCTCTTCTATTATTTTACATTTTAGAATAATATTGTTTTATCTTCACCTTAATTATATTTTTATAATTTTCAATCATTTAAACATCTTAATGTACATATAAACATTTTAAGAGGCCTGGCAATTAAATTCACAAACTCATCCTAGAAAAAGTGCTACATACCTCATTGTTGAATATCACTACAGTCATCTTTGAAGTACTCCCCTTGGGAAGCTATGTACCAATGCTAGTGTCTAGTTCACCCTTCAAAGCAATTTTGGAACTCTTACTCTGGAACAGCAGTCAGAGCCATCACTGTATTACCCTTGATGTCTTGAATGTCATCAAAATGTCTTCCTTTCAATATTTCCTTTAACTTTGGGTGAGTAAGGAGAGTGTTCCAATACCATTATTTATTTAATGGCTAAAAACTCCCTCACAGACAGTGCCAGGTGATGCCATGTCATGATGCAAGAGCCATGAGCTGTTAGGGAAAAGTTTAGGTCGTTTTCATCTAACATTTTCATGCAGCCTTTTCAGCACTTCCAAACAGTACACCTGGTTGACAGTCCAACTGGTACAAATTCATAATAAACAATCCCTCTGGTATCAAAAAAGGTTAGCAATGTTGTTTTGACTCTTGATTTGGACTGATGGAACTTTATGGTCATGGAGAATTGGCTGACTTCCATTGTGCACTTGGACACTTTGTTTCAGGGTCATAATGGTACACCCATGTTTCCTCACCAGTGATAACATGGCCCAAACATCATCTTGCCTCTCCAAAAGGTCTTCACAAACTTCAACTGTCCTTTACTTTTGTCCGTCAGTGAGTTTCTTCAGGACCATTTGTGTAGGCATACACTTTTCATGTCAAGATTTTCAGTTCAGATTTTCCTGTTTCTCCACTGATTGCTGTGCTTCTCATAGTCATTCAACAATTTTGACGCACAATTGGACAGAGTTTTGCGATGTTTACATCAGATCTACTCATTACTGGCTGCCCTGACCTCTTCATCAGTGACACTTCCTTTAGAAAAACATTCACTCCATTTATACACTGCTGTTTTCTTGGTGGCATTATTTCCATCAACTTGGACTAACATGTCCCTGATTTGACTGCCACTCTTACCAAGTTTAACAAGAAATTTAATGTGTATTTGTCTAATTCAAGCTCCAACATTCTCGCAACTGTACACAAACACATACAACAACAATGAATGCCACTCAGCAAGATACCACCACATGTAGAGGCAAACACAGCTGTGACACACTGATATGCCAAGGTTATAAAACCTCACCAAATTGTTTGTACCGTTCTGCCAATGTAAGCGCACGGTGGCCAGTTTGTGAACTTAATTGCCAGAGCTCATATAATGTTATATGTCAAATATATCTTAATAAAAAATGAAAAAGTTATGATTCATTCCACAATTTTCTAGGAATGTCATAACAAAAACTTTCTCTACTAAATGAATTTTAAATGGTCAATGGGAAAGAATAATAAAGGTGGTTTTTGCCGTATATATTCCATGATAACTATGATATGCTGGTTACAGTACAAAACAAAATTTCATCTGGGTATCAAAATACACAGATATATCCCTAAAGGTAAAATTAATTTTAATAACACAATAGATAGGTTTTTTCTGTGAACCTAAATTTTGTTTTTAATCTGGCTACTAAATATGAATGAAAAAAATATTGAATTCTTTAGACAAAACAACCCTAAATCTGCCAGACATATACATGACATCAGTAAAACCTCAAGACAATAGAGGTATTCAATGCAGAAGCAAAGTAAAATTAGAGGAAAATAGAATCAAAGAAGCTGTTCTTCAGAATAATCTGTAGAAGGTAAAGAAGTTTTTATCTCTAGGCATGTATGTATTTTCTGTATGGTTTCATAGCAATCACAAGAGTCTATGTAGTATAATATAATGGGTTTCACACTTATTGTTATAAAAGTACTGACTGAATTCTTATTAATCAGTTCTTTCCTACAGTACAGTTTATAAAAACCAAACCCTCTTTTGACATCTCATTCCAACAATAACAAATTTGTCATTAAACCAGAACTATAAATTCAAACTTATTGATATCTCTATTGGCACAGTGGCATGAGAAACTATAAATATTACTTACATTCTCATTACTAACTTGAAAGTCCAACTCAGAAGAAAAATAAAACACTCTGAGTTCCTAGAAGATAATCAAGAAATGGGTTGAAGAATTATATAATTTCTTATGATGGAAAATTGTATTTAAGATGTTCAAATTTCTACTTAGTCTACTCTTTTCAACTTTCCCCATATTCTAATTTCTCAATTAATAAAAGGTAATTAAGAAACTTACAATGATACCCCACATAACTTTATTCAACTAACATTTATGTAATGGGTAGCATTCCAAGAAATAGAGATGTTATAGTGAATTAAATTACATACAGAAGTTTTTCATATGAAAAAAGCATCTCAGTGATTACAAGGAAGTATATCTCTGAAGAGGGCACAAAATGAACCCTTGTGGTCCATGAAGAAACTGTAACTTCTATATTTCATTCCTAACTAAAATTGTGCATTTTAATCAAAATTTTATCCCCCAAATTCTTCTGAAACACCTCTTAAAAAGATCACCAACAACTTTCAAGGAGCCAAATTCCATGGATCAATTCTCAATCTTCATTATATAAAATTCTTGATAGTAATTATTAGAGCTGGCTACTGCCCAGTTTCTTAAACACTCTCTGCACTTAATCTCTGGTCCACCTCACTCTCCTGGCTTTCCATCACACTTCTGCTCCATTTCAGTTTCATTCAGATCATACTTCCAATTTCTAAATGTTGGTGTGCCCTTTTTCTCTCTTCTTAATACCTTCTTTTCTGTATCTCTACCAAGACAATCTTATTCATTTTTTTTTAAGTAACATCTATACTTTAATAACTTCCAAATTTTGTTTACAATTGTGATTTCCCTCCTGATTGATACCAAGCAGTGTTACCTCCTTCACTTTTAGTTCTTTTCAGTATTGTATTGGTGATTGTAGGTAACTTTTGGGATTTCCAGAAAAATATGATTATCGACTTATAAATTTCTGCTAAAAATAAAGCCTGCTGTATTTTCCTTTGAGATTGCATTGCATCTATAGAAAAATATGAGGAATTTTCTGACACATAAAGACGGTATATATATCCATTTATTTAGATATTATTTTATTCACTAGTTTTCCCAGTAGTGCTTAAATTCTTTTGTCTGTGTTTTATAACTATTTTTTTCAGATTTACCTCTATTTCACATTTTGATATGAATATAAATATTAAAATGTTGCCACTTACAAAAGCCTCAAATTTTAAAATTAAAAAAAGCAACAAATCTCTAGATGCCGGGATGGCTTAGTAGATTGAACTCTTGTCTTGCAGCCCTTGAATCTGAGGATTGAGTCCTGGCCCCAGCCCTTACAGACCCATATGCTGAGCTGGGGTGTGACCCCAGTTTAATTCTCATCAGGGTGAGCTTCCTATGTGGGAGACCCCCGGTTTAGATCCCACCCCAGGCGTGCTTCCCATGTTGGAGGCCCCAAGCCAGGCTCCCCTGTGCAACCCTGAACCCACTTGTGACATAAAACTATGTTGAGCACTAGTGACATGCAGCTGTGGAGACTGCTCTGGGCTTTCCCCCTTCAGTCTGTCTGTCTCTCTGTCAAAAACAATAAAAATAAGTATTCAAAAATTTTTGAAAATTCCTATTCTTTAAATTATAAATAAAGCAAATGAAATGGTAAGATTAAAACTGGAGGAAGGCATTTCTAGCAACAGTTAATACTCATATAGTATTTGTATCCATAAAAATAACCAAAAGCCACACACAGTAATAGTATAAAAATATATTATGCAAATGACCTAATAGAAAAAAAATAATTATCTTGAAAAAGTGCTACATAATTAGAAGAGAAAATGAGTGACTAAGTTAAAGAACATGTTCAGCTTAACATTCAGAAAACTCACAAATTCAAACTTATGATATCATTTCACACCTATCACATTGTTAGTAACTCACACAAACTTGACCATATCAATTATTGCTAAGGGTAGAGCAAACCAAACACACATAGACTATGGAAGTGAGTCAGAATAGTCAGGCAGTTAGGTGAGGGCCCAGTAGTTGTAGCAACCATATCTAGGAATATAATGTACAAGTAGTCAGGCAACTGAGTATGGACTGGAATGAGATAGTCCATGCAACCCCTCAGGTGGAACAGATTTATGTCCTAGTGAATGTCTCCTAGTTTGTTTCAAACTCCTTTGAGCCTAGGCAACAGAACATATCACCTGAGACAAAGGTTAACATGTAGGCATAACCTATATAAGGAATAAATTTAGCCTTAGTTGTAGGCATTCCCCTTCGGATGGCCCCTCTCATTAGAGAGCTTTATCTTTCCTTTCAATAAAACCTCTGCTGATTACCCCTTCCTCACAAGTCCCTGTCCTCATTCTTTGAGTGTGTGAGATCGTGAATGTCAGATACACACACCATGGTTCCTACATCAGAAGTATTAAATACTTTTTGAAAAACTGTGCATCCGTCATCTATTACAGTTTAAAAAGTTCATTCCCTATCACCCTGGGAATTCTATTTGTAAGTGTATCTTCAGAAATATTCTATTTTTATTTTATTTATTTATTTTTATTTTTTGACAGAGAGAGACAGAGAGAAGTGGGAGGGCCCAGAGCAGTCTCCATAGTTGTACATCATCAGTTTTCAACACAGTTTCATTCCACAGGTAGGTGCTGGGCTGTATCAGGCAGAAATGGGGCCGGGGGCCTCTCACATGGGCCCTGGCTAGAGCCAAACTGGGAGCACACCCCAGTTCAGCATATGGGTCTGCAAGGGATGGGACTGGGATTTGATCCTTGGACTCTGGGGCTGCAAAGTGAGCGCTCAACCCGCTGAGCCATCCTGACTTGCCTCTTCAGGAATATTCTAAACATGTATATTAAGAGAAATTTGCAAAGTTATTTATACCAATAATGTCCACCAATAATAGTATCCTCTGTTGCATACCTTCACAAAATTTCTCACATTAGACTTATAATGTAACTTAGCACCTACTCAAATGTCACAAACTAAAGCCTAATGCATGGGCTACTATAATAAAGATAACATTGTTAAAATAGTAAACAAATGTGTTTTCATAGCCCCTCTCGTGTTATTCTACCCATAAACTTAATATCTACCCATAAACATAAAGGAAAATAAAAGCCAATTACCACCAAAAACACATAGGCCAGTGATTAGAGGAGAGTCTCAGATTTGGTTTTCTTTAACCAGTATTGTGACAATGTTGAGTAAGTCAGTACCTAAAAAGCAGTAAAAGGATCCTCTAAGTTTCTAGGCTACTCTCTTCTACTTGCTCCCAGCTAGAACTGGAGAAAACATAATTTTAAGAATTTAGTATAAATTATAGTACTAGCCATATGGTAATGTAAAGGAGTTATGACAGAGCAAGGTAGAAAAGAATGTTTTCGATAAACGATGCTATCAGAGGTCTCCAAACTTTTCAGCCCGAGGGCCGCATTAACTATCAAACAGCAGTTATATCATCTCATTGACTGTGAACAGAAGTAGAAAAAGTAAGCGGCTGATCTTGGCAGGATACACGTAAATTTCCATAATTTTTCTCCGTAGATAAAAAGGTCTCCATGGGCCGGATGAGAGGGCCTCGTGGGCTGCATCCGGCCCACGGGTCTTAGTTTGGAGACCCCTGCGCTAGATCAATTGTATATCCATGTGGGAAAACTGAAAATTCACCCATTATTCCTCATGCAAAATCAAGTCCAGGTGGATTACAGATCTAAACGTTAAAGGTAAAATACATTGTTAAATCTCTGTTTAATTAGTGTTATCATTCTCCTTCTATGCTTCAATTTGGACATTTCTATTGACCTTTCTTTGAGTTCAGCGATCTTTTTGGATCCTATTGTGTCTAGTCTGCTATTTAGCTTACCCAATTAATTATTTAATTCAGATAGTATCTTTTTTCAGTTCTAGACTTTCCCTTTGGTTTGGTGAATTTAGTCAATATAACCAAAAATTGAGCTGTTTTATAGTTTTATTGTTCTTACAAGTACCCCAAATTCACCAAAGCCTTCAAATTCTTCTCATATCACCTTAAACTTGGGATATGAACTAATCATTTGGGCAAATTTACTTAGTAATTTTACCCTCAGCTAAATACTCCCCTTTATATTTATGCTTCAGAGCGGTCTCTCTCCATGAACTAATACCGAACCCAGTGTATTCTGATGTAGCTTGTTATTCAGTTCTTGCTAGCCTGGTTGTGATGGAGTAAGACAGGGCATACCCTGTTCTGGTTCACACCAGTTGTAAGGAGGCACTGTGTTCCTGATTCTCAAAAGGGGGTAATTTAGTTATCTTGCCTACTCCTAAGTAGTAGGGGATCTTTAATCATCTAGAACCATGCCATTTTCCTCTCTCTCCCTTGGCGATAGAGGGGATTTCTTATCTGTTCTGTTCCTCTAGCTGCAAATAGTGTTCACCTGTGCTTTTATTCCAGAAAAAGTTGTGGGAGGGGGGGGAGACATCTAAAAGCCCTGAATGCAATACTGTTGGGGAGACAGATTGAACTGGGACATTGGGCTTTTCCAACAGTGGCTGCCTCATACAACTCTCTTGGGGGCAAGCTTTCTCATGTTCTCAGATGACCCTAATCTCTCCTGTGCACCCAGTCAGATCCATGGAGAAGAGCCTGCTAATGGAATCACACTCTGCTTGTTGTGCCTGTTGCTCCTGGAAATTCTGTGCCCTTCCCCTACTCCATCCATAATTGCTTTTAGCAGGGTGTTAAGATAATAATGAATTCTTATCAATTAGTAATTTTCCTAGTGCCTGTCCCAGGGAAGGAAGTGCTCATGCCCATTCTCTTCATGGACTCGTCCATCTTCCCTTGGATTTCAGATGAATCCGTTGTCTTGTGACTAAGCTCTCTGAAGTGTTTAAGAAATCTCATATTTTATACAGCATCTGGCTTTTATATGTTATAAGGATGAAAGTAGCATTCTTTCCAACTTCACGTATCCTAAGCTGAAACTGAGACTATTTCTATTTATAATTAATTTATCTTCATTACAGGTTCACATTTTCTTGTGTCTTTACATACACTGTAATTGTTAATACGTTTAACTTTTTATTATTAAGGTTCAACAAAAACTGAACCATTTATATGATTGCTGTGTTCTGTTTTGTTTTTCCAAGTAAGGGCTTGTCCTTTCCTCTTGCAGGGCATTAGATGAAGCTAACCATAAGTCTAGTTGAGCTGGGACTAGATTGAAGCTTTATCTAATTTCAATTCAACTCTGAATTTAATTCCAGCTGGGCCCTTGAACCTCAGATTCTGGTAACACTGTGATATCTCTCCCTGTTTTCCAACCTATACTCACAGATGCTTATTTAGCAAATCGTTATAGGTTATAACTGTCTGGCCAAGAGATTTCTTTTTATACTGGGGCTCTTCCAGATTTCAAACAGTCATACCAGCCCAAGCTTTCATTAAAAGTTTTTGCTTCTCCTCATCTCACAAACATTTATCCTTCTACATATGGCATGCCTCCTCCTTTACTCTCTTTTAACTTGTAGTCTGCAGTCATTTATCACTTATGAAAGGCTCATTTCTCTTTAGAACTGGGTACTTAAGATGTTGCATCTTAGATATTTGTATGGCTTTCAAGCCAAGTATTATTTTGTTTATCCAGTGTTTTCTTGTGTTATGATGAGTACAATCTCACATCTTAGCTGGAACTAGATAATGAGATATTAATTTTTATTTTTATTAAAAACAGCTCAAATTTTTTGTATTTTAATTGTGCCAATTCTAGCTAAGAGGGTTCATGTCGGCATATAAAGCAGAGATGGAAGTGTTTTCCTTTACTATAAAAAAAGAAATAATAATAATAATAATAATAAAATCCTCCATTATGCTTAAGTCAAAATGCTGACAACAACAACAACAACAACAACATGCTGACAAACCAATATAATTTTCTTGTCACACTAATACAACTTCCCATATAACAATCACACATGGCTGGTTGGCAGAAACACACATTGTAGAAAAACAAACAGTAATTACAAACCCTATGTTAAAATTTTCTTTATCTCCGTAACAGCCGTAATTCTGTATAAGGTACATTTTCCAAAGCTGATGAAGTTCATATTTGCCTATAGTTGGCATAAAACTGCTTACTAATTTAACATTTTTCAAAGGATCCAAGGATGGTTTTACATAAAGATGTTAAAATAAAATTTGGTTATTTTTTGAACTCTGGAGCAGCAATTTATTTCATTATTTTTCACCATTCTTTGTTAAATAAGATATTTATCTCTTTAAATATGCCCCTAATATATAAAGGTGATTATATATTTGACACTCTTTGATAAGTATGTAATAATAAAAAATAAATAAACCTATAATACATGAATAAAATTACATACTTAGTAATTTTATGTTTAATCTTGGATTTTTACCAAACTTTCATTTGGGTTCTGATAGGTCATTGCAAAAACTTATACAAATATATTTTTTTGTTTTCTAATTTTTATTAAAATAAAGCTAACATGCAATATTATATTAGTTTCAGGTGTACACCAGTTATTTGACAATTATATACCTAAAAAATTGATTATAATGATAAATCCAATGATCATCTGACACTAGCATACTATATTATTGGCTATATTCCTTTAGCTATACATTACATCCCCATGACTTGTTCCATTTTTATCGTTAAATTTATTGGGGTGACATTGGTTGGTAACAACTACATAGTTTCCAGCTGTACAACTCTACATTACATCATCATGCATTGCATTATGTGCTTACCACCCAGAATCAGCTCTCCCTCCATCCCCATATATCTGGTGCCCCCCCGCCCCACCCCCCCTCTCTTTCATCCACCTTCCCATTTACCCTCAGGTAATCATTAAACTATTGACTGCATCCATGATTTTTCTGTTTCTTTGTTACTCAGTTTTATAATCCACCTATATGTTTCTTGATTCTTTCAATTTGATTTGTTTTATTTAATAAGATGGTTTCAAGGTCCATCAGTGTTGTCACAAATGGCTATACTTCATCTTTTCTTAAAGCTGAATAGTATTCCATTGTGTAAATGAACTACAATCTGTCACCATATACCAAAATTAACTCAAAATGGATTAAAGATTTCCAAATAAGACCTGAAACAATAAATTGCATAGAAGAAAACATTGGAACTAAACTTAGACCTTGGGTTCAGGAAGGGTTCAAAAACGAATGAATGGGAATTTATCAAACTAAAAAGCTTCTGCACAGCAAAGAAAACTATCAACAAAGCAAAGAGACAACCAATCAATTGGGAGAAAATATTTGCAAGCATTGCCTCTGATAAGGGGCTAATATAAAAAATACACAAAGAACCTGTACAACTCAATAACAAAAAATCCCAAATGATCCAATTAAAAAATGGGCAAAAGACCTAAACAGACACTTCTCTCATGAAGACATACAAATGGCCAACAGATATATGAAAAAATGCTCAACATCACTAGCAATTAAGGAGATGCAAATTAAAACCGCAACGAGATACCACCTCACAGCTGTTAGAATGGCTATAATCAACAAGACAAGGAATAACAAGTGCTAGAGAGGCTGTGGAGAAAAGGGAACTCTCATTTACTGCTGGTGGGAATGTAAATTGGTACAACCACTATGGAAGGTAGTCTGGAGATTACTCAAAAAATTAGGAATGGAATTGTTATATGACCCAGCAATCCCTCTTCTGGGTATCTACCAAAAAACCTTGAAAACCTTAATTTGAAAAGATGTATGTACCCCAATGTTCATCGCAGCACTGTTCATGCTGGCCAAGTCATGGAAACAACCAAAATGTCCTTTGATAGAAGGACAAAGAAGTTGTGGTACATTTAACACAAGTATTATTTTATACAATGTGACTTGTTCTAGTAAGCATCCCAAATCACTGATTCCATTAAATGCCTCTAAATGAGTTTAAACTAGACCATAAACATCTATTTTTCTATAAATTAATAATCAAAAACTATGAGCTATCATAATAATCATAACTATGTATGTGTGCATATTTATTCTCTATATAGGAAAATAACTGTTAAAAGAATAGCACTTTGTTGATCCATTAGTAAAGACAAACAATCTTTAATCTGAAAAACAAAACATTTCATCAGTCAACTCAATATTTAGTTGATGTAATGCCATATTTTTATCTGCTTTAAAATATCTGAATAAGTGACTACAATGTTTAATATTTATCTGAATGTTTGTTATTTTATTATTTTATCTTTATTAAGGGTTAAATTAATCCCTATTAATATTTTAAATGTCTACCTAAAAGATGTATACTACAACACTTTAGGTTGAGGTAAAAAGAGTTTTAAGTATAAAATAAAAATAATTTACTATTTTAAAATGTATATTATATCAATGTTCTGCCTCTTTCAAGATGAATTTGGTTTCTTTGTTCTTTGTAGCATTACTAATAATTTAGAAATTCCTTACGGAAAATACTAATGCTTTTGTTGTCCATTATTAATTACTCTCTATGAAATAAAAGCTAAAATATTTCAAGTTATTAAGAAATTTCAGCATATAGTGTAAGACAAAGTTAATAGGCAAAAATAAAATTATTAGTCACCTTTTGCTATACCAGTCCAAATTTTAGACCACTCCAGTATATTGCTATTTATACAAGAACTGCTTACAGTTATTTTAATAGATGAGTCTTTAATTTGCTTTGTCATGCAACTATTAGTGTTCTCATTATTCAAATGGTGAAATAATAAAGACTGAAACATGAAAAGGGCTAAGCAATATTTGCTTCCTACTAGAGTAGGGAAACCTGCTTTAACAAAGAGAACTTAGGTCATAGAGAAAAGAGATGTTATTTTGTATTTAAAGCCAAAACCCACAACTAGGCTCATGGCCAAATCAGGCTTGGGAGAGACTTTTGGGGCTTGTTGGTTTTCTGATGCTACCATTAAGTCAGAAACTGCCAACAGGGAAAGCCAGGATGGCTCAGCGGGTTAAGCGCTCGCTTTGAAGCCCCGAGGATCGAATCCCGGCTCTGGCCCAGGTGGACCCACATGCTGAACTGGGGAGTTCCCACAGTTCAGTTCTCTAGCTGTCTCTGTCTCTGTCTCTCTCTCTCTTACTGTCAAAAATAAAAATAAAAAAAAAATAAATATGCACTGAAGATAAAATAATTACTCTCTATAAAATAAAAAAAAAGAATTTAAAAAAAAAAAAAGAAAAGAAAAAAAAGAAACTGCCAACATCTAGCTCTTTTTTCTACTGGTTCTGGCTGGTTTTCCCAAAAGTAGTTGTTATGCTTTCTTCTTCAAAGGCTTTGGTCATTGTTATCTTTCAATTTCTCATGTCCACCAGGAAAAATGTAGTTTCATATAGATTTTTATACTTTAGATTTCATATAAAATAAGCCCAGGCTATGAAATAAATTTGTCCCTGACTAAGGAACAAATTTGTTAGATATTTTTGTCTTCCTGTTCTTTTCCAGAAAAAGATGGTTTATACACAAAAGAGAAAATCAAGAGCTTCATTATATTTAGTCAAATTCTGAATATGTGAATGAATACAGAAGTGGTTTAACATTGCCAGACTGAAACCATGCTGGGGTTAATTCAGTATAAGAAAAATTAAATATTTAAAGCACGCTTGTCCAACGTTGGGCTCATGGGCTGCACGTGGCCCAGAAGAGCTCTGAATTCAGCTCAACAAAAATTAGTAAAGTTTCTTACAACATTATGAGATTTTTTTTAATGAGATTTCTTCTTTAGCTCATCAACTATTGTTACTATATTTCATGTGTGGCCCAAGACAAGTGTTCATCCTCTAGTATGGCCCAGGGAAGCAAAAAAGTTGGACAACCCTCATTTAAAAAAATGCAATTAGGGGAAAGCCGGGACGGCTCAGCGGGTTGAGCGCTCGCTTTGAGGCCACGAGGACCAAGGATCGAATCCCGGCTCCAGCCCAGGCAGGACCCACATGCTGAACTGGGGAGTTCCCACAGTTTGGTTCTCTGGCTGTCTCTGTCTCTGTCTCTCTATCTGTCAAAAGTAAAACAGAAATAAATATGCACTGAAGATAAAATAATTACTCTCTATAAATATAAAAAGATATAAAAAAAAAATGCAATTAGTTGTAAATGTTCAAATTTCTGCACTGTGAAAGATACTGTCAAGACATGAGAAGATAAGCCAAAAATTAAAAGATAATATCTGCAAAAGATGTATTTGATGAAAGATTATTATTCAAAATATATTAAAAACTCATACATAAACACACACACATACATAAACAACAACTTTAAAACCTGGTGAAGATATATAGCAACTGGAACTCACATTTTTGATGGAAGGGTGAAATGATAAAACCACTTTGAAGAACGGTTCAGTAGTTTCTCATGAAGTTAAACACAGATCTTCCCTATGACCAACCAACTCCTTACTCAGTAGAAATGAGAACATATGTTTATAAAAATACTTGATAAGAATGCTCATAGCATCACTATTCATAATAGAAAAAATCTGAAACAAAAAAATGTTGATCAATAAGAGGATGGAAAAATATGATATAATCATTTGACATAATTAATATATAATCAATAATAAATAAAAAATTATTGATATAACAGGAGTCTCGAAGAACATTATATGAAGAATCTTGGGATGCCAGGATAGCTCAACAGGCTGAGTGTTTGCCTTGCAACCATGAGCTTGGGGATCCAATCCCATAGGCTTAACTGTGGTGGTAAAGTTTCTCACCTCCCATGAGAGAGGCTCCCAGTTCAGTTCCCACCCTGCACAGCCCCACATGCACCTATATGGAATGAAACTATGTCAAATGATATACAACTATGGAGACTGATCTGGGCCCTTCTCTCTCTATCTCACCTCTCAAAAACAATATATCTTAAAAATATCTCAAAAACAATAAATCTTAAAAATATCTCAAAAACATTATATTAAGTAAAAAAATCAAATACATAAAGAGCGCATACATCCTGAGTTTGTTTATGTGAAATTCTAAAACAGACAAAACTAATCTATGATAGAAACCATAAAGAAGTTACTTGCTGGAAAGTAAGTCTGAAGTGAAATTACCCAGAAAAGGGCATGGAGAAACATTCTGGTGCAATACAATTACTTTCTTACTTGATTCAAGTGGTGTTTAACAGGAACTATAAATTAACACTTAATTTATATTGGTTATTCATTCAACTGAACACTATAATCTGTGAAAATCTTTTTGTTTTGTTTTGTTTTGTTTTTTTGTACATTACTATTGTAATGAAATATTTAATAAACCTAAAAAATAAGCTATATTACCAACATGTTCCTAGGGCTTATAGCCACATGAATTATTTCCTAAGAAAGAATAATCTTATTTAATCTCTGTCTAAATATTATACTGTTGAATAATCTGTTTAGATAGTGTTTATTTTATAAAAATTTATCTGTGCAGATAAAGGACACACATATTATTATTATTATTATTATTATTATTATGTCACAGAGGATTTGCTACTTATATATACAATATATCTTGATTCAGTCATTTATTTCTGCATCAGAAGTACTGATATGTATTTTAAGATAATTTTTCTCCTTAGAAAGTTATAAAAAATATTATGAGAGGAAAATATGCATATATTAAAAGCATATAAAAAAATTTTCCCAAAACTTTAAAAAATTAATTTTCTATTTGATAGCATCTGCATCACTAGGATAGTCTCAATAGTACAATCCTAACACATTCCTATCATGAAAACATGCATTCTGAGAAAGGATTGATAGTATCTGAGGGCTCTAAAATGTATCCAGTGATGTAACCATTCTAGTTATATTGACAATGGCTGGACTTTTTTCTGGACAAACCTTGTATATTCTCTGTTACTTTGATACTAGAGTTTGTGATATTCTGGGAAAACTTTTATGACGGAGACTGAGATATTAAAAATTATTTTTTTTAAGAACCAAAAGAAGTTGAAGCAAAGTTAACTTGGGAGATTCAACTAGTATATTTAGACAACAATGAATCAATAGTGTGTGCAAATCTTGTGAATATAGAATTCTAAAAAAAGAAAATAAAATCAAGTATTCAATATTGTTAAAATAAAAAATAAACAGAGACTAGCCTTGAAAACTCCCTGAGCAAACGAAACCAGTTTTAGTTATACAAATAAAGCTTAGTTTAGCTTATTTTACAAGACTAGCTTACCCTGGGTCATTTTTTGCTTATGCCTCTGGAAACCATAAACAAAAGTTGAACTACTTCCCAAGATTGATAAGATTTAACCACTAAAAATTCTAATATTATACTATAATCAATCAGTATAAACAATAAAGTAACTGCCTATCCACTATATAAGATGCTTCAAATGAAACACACCAAGCTTCATTTCATGTTTTAGTTTGAGTGCTTCCAGTTAGCAAAATGTAATTTTGGCATGTGCAAATAAACTTCTATGAATTGTTACTTCAGTGATTCACTGGATTTATTTTGGCTATTTCTGAATTTTTTTATATCGACTGTTAATTTTTCAAATAAGACAATGACTCTAACACTGAAGTAGCAGCCGTAATTAGCAAATAAATAAATGAGAAACAGTGGCAGTTTTCTTGGGTCACTTTTTTTTCACTTTGCTGAAACACAAATGTTAACTAAACTGAGATTACTTTTCAAAAAGTGTAATGTTAGTCTACCAATGAAATCTTTCATAAGATGAATACAAAATTACCTTAATAAAGGTTGCCAATATTTCAAAAAAATTAATTACTTAGTCTTATATATGTTATAGAGCATATGTTAAACATTATTTATGCTTGCATTAATGTGAAAGTTAAGCTTATGGTACATGTTGTGTTTTGAATTGTGTTCCTCCAAAAGACATGTTGAAATCCTAACTCTCAGAACCTATGAATGTGATATTTGGATTAGGGTCTTTGCAAACATAATTACTGGATTAAGTTGGGCCATAAACCCAGAGACTGCTGTCAGAAAGACAAACAGATGCCCAGGGTAGACAACTTTGTGAACACAGAAGCAGACATTAGAGGGATGATGCTACAATGCAAAGAATTCCAAGGACTGCTGGGATCAACCCGATGCTGGAAAGAGGCAAGGAAGGATTGATTCTTCCCTAGATTTTCAGAGGGAACACTGGTCCTAAAGAAACTCTGATTTCAGACTTAATCCCTTCAAATGTAATATAATAAACTCCTGTCGTTTTTCACTACCCAATGTGCAGTAACTTGTTATGGTGGCCATAAAAAAGTAATATACTATGCTTGCTTAAAAAAAAACTTTTTATTTCTATAAATAATTTCATGTCTTGGGCTTTTAATTTTTCCCCCTCAACTTTACCTTATCTTTAGCCATTTTATGATTTTTCTAAAAAATATATTAGTATCATAAAAGTAAAATTAAATGAATTTCAATTATATTTAAAAACATGAAAAGAAAATTTATTATGCCTAGGAATGTGATAAAATTTGCTATTTTACCTGTGATTCAAAAATGTAGGATTTGGATAAATTCTTTGAGCAACAAGATTTCATATGTTCATTTTCTTCACATTTACTCTTCTTCAAGTAATAATTTTCATGTTAAAGGTCAACAGCTGTTAATTTTAGGGTAAAGTTTGTTCTGTGTTATCTGGATGTATTGTGCAGAACCTGATTAGCTTCTAATAATGTGGTTACTGAAAATATTAATTTAATTGTCATAAGAGCCATCCATGAGAAGAGCTAAATATTTAATAAGCTATACATATATAAATTATCACTTACTCTCTATAAATATAATCATTTTACTGAATTAGCTAGTGCTCAATAGTATTAGTGAATTATCAAGAAAGCAAAATCAGTCAAGACTATTACTACAAGTCAAGGCTGGGCTAACTGTGCCTAAATTTAGAGTTAAATGCTTATTCACATGTCTTTTGTACTTTATAATTTACAGGGTTCAATAAAGTACATTATGGTGATGGGTTAATCCCCAAATGATCCAGTTAGCTGCACGGGCACTGCAGCCATAGCTACTGGCTCTAAGACTAGCACATCAGCTGTGACCTCTGGACACATAAGTGTTGGGTAACAAATGGCAGAATACAAATGTAACTGGGACTACTGAAAAATCGATGAGGAAAGACAAGTAATATCCAGTCATATATTAAAAAAATAAATAAAAATAAAAAACTTCCACATCCTAAATAAATAGTATTGAGATTAAGTCAGCATACCAATTAGAACTGTAACCAGAAAACTAGTTCCCTGCAACTTAGTCAATGAAAGATTTTTCATTCATGTTCTTCTAGGAAATAATTTGTAATTCTATAATTTTGATTTATTTTAACAAACTAATTACTCATTTTAGTATTTTCTGGACATTTTTATCCATATGTTTTATTGTTTCATATTCTCTCCTGGTACATGAATTATTGAAGCAGAAAATAATTTCTTAACTATTGAGTACTAGAAATTAAAAACAAATTAAAATATTTGATATTATGAAATTATTCAAACTTACTACTCAACTATCAGGTGTTACAATTATTATTCTTGTCTATTTAAACAGTGTGTTTAAGTTCTAGGAGCTATTATTATATTGATTTACTAATATAAATATCAGGAAAATTGTAAAAATTATAAAATGAAAATAATAACAAAGATTATCAAAATTATATGGTCTATAATAATCTTTGTTATTATTTCCATTTTATAATTACTACAATTTGTAAATAGTAGTAATCAAAAGTACAAAATAACCCATTTTTATTCTAGGAATCTATTTCTTGTTTTTGTACCCATTCAGAATTCTGATTACACCCAGCTATTCATTATATCACCAAGTAGTTTCTAGTAGAATAATTAATACATGATCAGTAGTAGCCTTTCCAACATACTGGGTTTAAAAATATATAAATAGGAATAAAATATTAACATTTAATATATTCATTGCATACAATGCAAATGTACACACATATGTAAATGCATATGATTTATTGTACTGTATATGTATAATAAAGTGCTGATTTAATACACTAAAATATTGTAATTATAATTATAAAAATAATATAATTTTTGTCTTTAATTAAAAAACATTAAATTAAAAAAAATAATAATTATAATTTATATTTTAAGATATTCTGATTTAAAAGAAGCTCTCTTCCTACTAAAAATACCTTGAAATCCTCACAATCCATTTTAGATTCTTTTAGAGACAGTTCCACATTTTTATGTCAGTGTTAGAAGCTGCTGAAATAATATTTCGCTCAACCTGACATGTGCAATTTGAATTAATCAATGGCTACACCTTATAAATTACTGTTGGTGAAGCACAGTGAAAAGAAAATTGGTCTACAAATATCTATTCAACTACTCAGGTAGTAAATACCTGCTGTCATTTATCTATTTCTCAAGTGTACTGGCTTCATTTATTCTGCCTGAGATTCAAGACAGCTCTGAACTTCATTTCAGAAAGCAGTGAACCCAAACATCACCTCAGAAAATTTGGACTATAACTCCATTTGGTAATACAATATCAAAGTCTGTAAAACTTCATTAACTCTCACATTTCATCTATGACACATTTTGAAAGAATTTGACAAAATAGACAAATAGAAAAAGCATCAACAAAAGTTAAGATTTAAGTGCAAAAAATTATGTTTTTTCTTTTTGCACCAATCTGCCATATATCTTAATTTGATCTTCACATTAGATAATATTTCTTCTCAATCTTCCCTTACCGATTACAATAACTGAGCTTGCCAGTATGACCAAATAAAGTGAACCAATAAACTGAATTGCTTGCACAATAGTTTAATCAGAAAGTATTATCTATCACATTAATATTTGAAAACAGTCATCAGAAGTAGAATAAGCTGCAGAAGTTTCATATTTCACATAAAGGACTCTACTTAAAACTAGATTTCATTTGCTTTTTGTACATGAAACTTTATTTCTACTCACTCCTCCTAGGACATTTGTGATCCCAAATTTCCTTGCCTTCATTGATATTCTCTAAGTAGTTTCGTGGCTGGGTTTTCCTTGCTCTTTACATGTTAATTCAGATGTCATCTCCCACCGATGTTTACCTTGACTTAAACTAGTATAAACTTTGTGATATTTCTCAGTATTTAAAATTATCTCCTTGTATATATTTTTTTTCCTTTTTTTACTCTATCACTTGAACTCTACAGATGCAGGGATCCTTTGTTTTTAATTAAGACATTTTTTTTTAGAGCAATTTTAGGTTCACAGCAAAATTGAGTGGAAGATGCAGAAATTTCCCATATATCTCCTGTGACCACACATGCATGGACTTCCCCATTATCAACTTTCTTCACCAGAGCAGTACATTGGTTACAACTGATGAGCCTACATTGACAAAACATAATCACTCAAATTCCAGTTTACATTAGAGTTCACTGTGGTGCTTTACATTCAATGGATTTGGACAAATTATAGTGATATGTAGCCATCATTATGGAAACATATTAATACATAGTATTTTCACTCTCCTAAAAATCCTCTGTGCTCTCCCTATTTATCAATCCTTTCCCACAACTCCTGGCAACCATTGACTCTATAGTTTTTTTTCTTTTCCAGAATGTCATATAATTGGAATCATACGGTATGTAGCCTTTTCAGACTGGTTAGTTCAGTTAAAATAAGCATTTAATATTCTCCCATGTCTTTTCTTGTCTTCACACTTGATTCATTTTGTGTGAATAATAGAAATATGTACTGAAGTTTCCTCTAGGTTTTTCGTGGCTTGATAGATCATTTCCTTTTTGTGTTAAATAATATCCGATGGTCTGGATATGCCAGTTTGCCTATCCATTTACCTCCTAAAGGACATTTTGGTTGCTTCCAAAATCTGGCAATTATAAATTAAGCCAAAATAAACATCTGTGTACAGATATTTAAGTATAGATAAATTTTCAGTGGGATTTTGGATAAGTGTTCATTGCTGAATCTTATATAGGAGTATGTTTAGTTTTATATGAAATTGACAAACTGTCTTCCAAAATGGCTGTACCATTTTGTATTGTCACCAGCAATAAATGAGTGTTCTGGTTGCTCCACATTCTCATACGCCTTTGGTGTTATCAGTGCTCTGGAATTTTCCCATTCTAATAGGTGTGCAGTGGTACCTTATGTGGTTAAAATTTACAATTGTCTAAGAGCATGTAATCTTAAATTATGAATACCATCTGTATATCTTCTTTGGCTGAGATGTCGGCCTATATCTCTCGCCCATTTTTTAAATGGGTTGTTCATTTTTTTAGGATTGAGTTTTAAGACTTCTTTGCATATTTTGGATAACAGTCCTTTATCAAATGTGACTTTTGCAAATATTTTCTTCTGATCTCTGCCTTATCTTTTCATTCTCTTAAAAGTGTCTTTGGCACATCAGAAGATCTCAATTTGCACAGAGTCTAATTTATCAAATTTTTTCAGTCATGGAACATATGTTTATAACTAAGATTATCATATCTCTCGTAAATAAATTTTTTTTTCTTTTCTTATCTATCACTTCTAAAACCTACTAATCCAACTATCACAAGGACTAAGTGAATGGAAATGAGTCATTTAAAAATTTCAAAAGAATTTTAGAGTTGTCCATTATGCAAGTGACAGAGTGTTAAATATATCTGTTTTTATCAGCTTTATTGAGGTATACCCCCCAGAAAAACAAAAAAACACTTTTAATGTATATGGCTTGATGGGTTTAAAATTATGCACATACTTATAATACCATCCCCACAATCAAGGCAATAAACTTATCCAGCATCTCCAAAAATTTCCTCCTGCCCTTTGTTTTTGTTCATTTGTTTGCTTTGTGAGAACAACACTTGGCATGAGATCTATACTCTTAACAAAATATTAAGTGTTCAGTACATTACTGTTAACTACAATCACTAAGAGATAGCTGCACCCTCACATTCACTGTAGCATTATTCCCTATAGTCAAGATATAAAAACAGGGGAGATCCAAGATGGCGGCATGAGAGGAGAGCGCCGATAACTGCCTGGGAAGGGCCTTGTGAACAGAGGGGACTCCACAGGGGAAACCCTGAGAAGAAACCTCAACTAAGAGAACCACACAACGCAGAACAACACCCAAAGGTTAGAGAAAAAAGGGGAGAGCGGGAGAGGAAAAGGGAAGCAGCGGTTCGGGGACAGAGACTCGGAGCGCGGCCCGGGGCTGGCAAAAACAAAGGGGGATTGGGGGACTACGGTCAAAGTGGAGCTGGATC
>PVKE010018871.1:0-29073 GCA_004027555.1 Craseonycteris thonglongyai
AAAAAAAAAAAAAAAAAAAAAAAAGAACCATCTTAAATACCTTTGCAATGTAGGATAATGTATCTTGTATATTAAATGATTTTATGTATGGTAACAGAATAGAAAAGCACACATTTTCTTAGCATTCAATGTTCAACACCAGAAGCCAGTTGGAAAATCTGCTACAGACTTTATTTTCTAGATTTCCCATTTGAGTGCAGCACAATGGGTAAAGGAGGAGCAAACAGTCTGACATGCTATTTACCCAGCTATAAAATTATCATAATTAGAGAAACTGAGATATTTTGGTATTTAGCAGAGCTTATTAGTTCTTTCAATAATATTTATAAGCAAATATTTGCATTTAAAATATATATAATTATATGAAGCATAATTGAACAAATTAGTTTTAGGGTTGTAAATTAATGGTTATTTATAGTTGCCATGAAATTGATAGAGACTTTAAATATTTTTTTAAATGTCTGTTTACATAGGAGTCATATTCACTCCCTTAGGGGCATGAGAGGTATTTAAGGCTTCTACAGATGTTCTAGGATCAATTTATGCAGAGTGTGAAGAACTGCTGACATATATATATATGAATTATATGGAAGGTGAGTCTTTTCTTTTTTACCTTAAAAAGGAATCAGTGCACAATACCAACAAAGAGAATAGGAGATGTTCTGTATTTGCATGTGACGACCCAGTCCTGAATATACAGATGAATGAGTAGCTGTCATTTTTGATTTTAGTATATTGAAGAAGATACTGTTCCTTATGCATTTATAAAACCTTGATATTAAAACAAACCACAAGTGCCATAGAGAAAGGTTTTCAAAATTATATGTTATAAAATTTTCTTGTACTTTTACATCCATGTTTTAATTAATAGATTACTTTTTAGAGCAGTTTTAACTTCACTGAACAATTTACCGTATAACTCCCTCTCACCTTGCACACAGTTACCTTTATTATTAGCATTGTGTCTTATTGTGGTATATTTGTTACAATTGATGAACCAATATTGATACAGTATTATGAACAAACATACATTATTTACATTAGAGTTTACTTTTTGGGTTGTATATTCTATGCGTTTTAGCAAAATATCACATATCTACCATTAGTGTCATATAAAGGGTGTCCCCAAATTCACGCAAGAAGTAATTTTGATAGAAAACACAGGTTTATAATTAAAAATTGTAAATTTTCATTGCTCAACAATGAAAATGCATTGTTCTTTCATGTAGCACTCCATTTTTAATAACCCTGAACTGTCAGCTGTCACGCTGTCTTTTCTATTTTTTTCATTGGCAACACTTTACCGCAAAATGACCCAAAATTCAAATATTGTGTGAATTTTGGGACACCCTTTAGAATAGTTTCATTGCCCTAAATAACACCTTTGCTCCACCCATCCATCTCTCTTCTTCTCCTAACTCTTAGCAATCACCAACCTTTCTACTGTGATTCATTTTTTGCCTTTTCTGAAAAGTCATATAAGTAGATTTGTGTGGATTGGCTTCTTCAGCTTAGCAATATGCATTTAAGGTTTCTCCATGTCTTTTTATGGCTTTGATATTTCATTTACTTTTATTGCTCAATGGTATTCCATTGTATGGATATACCATAGTTTGTTTAGCCATTCTTGTATTAAAGGACATCTTGTTTGCTTCCTATTTTTGGCACTTCTGAATAAACCTAGGAATATAACTGTACCTATGCAGGTTTGTATATGAACATAAGTTTCCAACTCATTTGAATAACTATTAAATGTGTAATTGCTGGATTATATTTAACTTTATAAGAAACTGTTGAACCGTTTTTCAGAATTTCTGTACTATTATGCATTCCCATTAACAATGAAGAGAAAAGTTCCTATTGCTACCCATCTTCGACAGCCATTGATATTGCAGCTGCTTTAAATTTCAACATTATAATAAATAGGACATGTTTGTAGTGGTTCCTTATTGGTATTATACAATGTCCTAATGACATGTGATTCTGAGCCATCTTTTCATATACATATTTGCCATCTGCATATCTTTGGTGAGGCATCCAAATCTTTTTCATATTTTCAAATTGGGGTTTCTTATTATTCAGTTTTTGAAACTTCTTTTGTGTATTTAAGATACAAGATATTTATCAAATATATGTTTGGTAAACATTTTCTCCCTGTAAGTAGCTTGTCTTTTTTACTCCCTTATGAGTTCCTTTTGTAGCACAGGCTTTTCAAATTTGAGTAAAGTCCAAATTATAAAAAAATTTTCTTATACAGATTATGCTTTTTATGTTGTGTCTAAAAAGTCATTACTAAATCCAGGAATGCCAATTGTATGATTTTTTATTATACGTTTAGGTCTATGATCAATTTTAAGTCACTTTTTGCAAACTAGGTTTAAGGTCTGTGTCTAAACTGAGTGTTTAGCATCTGTATGTCCATTTGTTTCAACACTACTTATTGAAAAGAATATATATTCTTCATTGAAAATTTCCTTTGCTCCTTTGTCAATGGTAAATTCGCTGTTATTGTATGGTCTATTTCTTGGCTCTCTCTTATGTTTGATTGGTCAATTTGTCTCCTGCCCCCACCCCCAACACTGCACTGTTGTGGTTATTGTGGCTTTAATTTGGGTAGTGTCAGAACTTTGACTTTGTTCTCCAATATTGTGTGTGACTACTTTGGTTCTTTTGCCTTTTCACATAAACTTTAGAATTAGGTGGCCAATCTATAATAAAAAAAAATTGTGATTTTGACTTCATTTATTTAGGTCGTTTTTTATTTATTTTTATACAAAGTGTTGTAGTTTTCCTCAGATAAATTGTTCATATTTTGTTAGTTTTATACCTTGTTTCATTTGGTGGAGGGATTGCTATTGTAAATGGTGTGTTTTTTATTTAAATTCCAATTGTACATTGCTGGTACAGAGGAAAGCAATTGATTTTCACATATCAGACTGTATCTTGCCATGTTTTAATATTTTCTACATAGACAATCATGCCGTCTGTAACCAACAAGAGTTTTACTTTTTCTTCTCAATTTGTATACTTGTTATTTCCTTCTCTTGTCTTACTGCATTAGATAAGTTTTCCAGCATAATATTGAATAAGAGTGGTGAAAGAGGATACTCTTGATTTGTTTGGACCTGAGAAATACAATTTATTTCTCACCACTAAGCATGATAATTGTTGTATGTTTATTTATCTGTATTTTTATTAAGTTGAGGAAGAACCAGTGAGTCCATTGATTTTACCTATTGATTTTTTATTTTCAATTGCATTGATTTTTGTTCTAATATTTATTACTTCTTTTCTTCTGATTAGTTTAGATTTAATTTGCTCCTTGTCTTCTAGTTTCCTAACACGGAAGCTTAGATAATTGATTTTATAACTTTTTTCTTTTCTAATATACTCATTTGATGCTATATATTTTCCTACAAGCATTGTTTTCATTGTATCCCAGAAATTTTGATAACTTGTATTTTTTTCTCACTTAGTCCAAAATATTTTTTAAAATTTCTTTTGAGAATTTTTCTTTTAGCTGTATATCATTGAGAATTGCATTCTATAATCTTCAAAAATTTTGGAACTTTCTTGGTGTTTTTCTGTTACTGATTTCTAGTTTAATTCCACTGTGGTCTGAGAACATACATCACATAATTTTTATATTTTAAGTATCTGAAGGTGTGTTTTATGGTCAGAATGTATTAATAATATATCTAGGTGACTATTCCATGTGCGCTTGAGAAGAGTGTTCAGTTTGCTATTGTAAGATGAAGTATCTCTTATAGCAAAGTGAAATGTAAATTTGAGGACGTTATTTTGAAAATTCAAACTATTGAATCATAAATATATATGTAGATATGTAGGATGAGATATGTATTCTAAAGACCTCCAAAACAAGTGTATTACTTCTTATGTATTTCTGTGATTGATTGATTTATATGAAAACAATGCATAGATTTTAAAGAGTTCACATTTGGATAATCACTACCACATAGATATATGAAGGAGCCAAGAAAACTTGATTTTTCTGAACTTGATTATTTCCTCACACAAACAAGGCATAGACATAAAAATCTCTTATTCAAGTCACTTTGATCATTGTCTGGAGCAAAAGAGAACTGAAGGAGATGGTCAGGAGTCCAGGACACTGACAATTTTTCTATGGTGAGTATTTATTTATTTATTTTTCTGTCTAATCAGCATTGGAAGGGGATATGCTTCTCAGATGCCATGAAATTAAATATAAGATTTTTCTAGATAGTCAATTCTGCTGCTTCAGAAAATCTGAAACCAGAAAGCAAAACTTGTTACACAGCAGATCAAGTAAATATGTTGGTATTATCATCCAAAGATAGAAGAAACTAAATCTCACATTAAAAATCTTTGGGATGACCTTTTAAAAACTGTATTGATGTGAATTTTAGAATTAGAGAATACCTGTAGACCATGTTGTACATACTAATGTCTTTTAGTACATGCCAAAATGTTTATTTCCTATCACTTAGTTATCTGTTTAAGAAAGAGAACTGATAACAATAAGTAAAAATAACATACTTTTATTCTCTACAATAATATATATTTCTAAATATACAATGAGTATGTAATCTATAAAATGTATGAAACTGAGTCCAAAGTTTACTTTTGTACAATTGATAAAAAATAATCTCCATAAAAATAAACTACAATATGGACAAAAAAAAAATGTGGTTAACATGAAATCTAGACAGATGGCTCAAGGAACACAGCTGAAAAAATTGCACAATTACATCCCTAATTGTGTATGTTTTTATAAAATGTAAGTCATAGGTCAAATGTAAGCATTTGTTAATATTTTGCAAAATGATCATGTCCAGTACGCTGCATAAAGCCAAAATAACTAAGATAAATGCACAGTCCTAATTCAGTGTGATTGGGACTTCTTGCTGACATTTACTTATTGGTTTAAGTTCATTAGAAAGCAACTACCTATTGTTTTTATCATTGCATAAATCATATTTTAAATGCTAATAATCAACATATTTAACAAAAATTATATTGTAAAAATTAAGGTATATTCTTACACCTAAATTTACATTATTTTCTTAATCTGAATCAGAATGGTCATTGTAGAAAAACCATATTTTATGACTATATGAAGAAAAACTAATAGAAAATTTCATAATAATTTTGTATTTATCAAATTTTTCATTGAAGCACTTTTAATAGTAAGAATGTAGCAATGATATGGAAAAATAATTAATGGCAGTGTAGGGTGATATGAAGCAACTCAAACTAATTGGCTTCTTTCTCTTCTCACATATACATTAACCCATTAGATGAGTTCGCACTAACCATTTTTATATATTTTTTAATTCTATTTCCCTGTCTTCAAATTGAGTTAGTTGACCAAGATTTTAAGTTCTTGTCTATTGAAAGGCTGTCTGAACCTACGAAATTACTGAGGAATCCAGCAAGACTTCCATCTCCATGACCACACATACGCAGATTCTATATGAGTTACCAAGGTAGGGTTGAAATATATTTAGATAGCATACTTTCAATGGGTTTTCTGGAAGAGTCCACACTTTCAGCCAAAATATCATGCATTCTAACAATGTACCCAACTGCTATCGAATATTTAATGACTTGTGAAGGATCTCACAGGAATCCTTTAATTGTAATTGTATGAATATAAAATAAAAATTTATTTTTAGAAAATATTTTTCTCTCTATTGATACATTGCTTTCATGGTGGGACTGATGTTCAGGCATTTTTGAAACTGAAAGTTTCTTCTTTCCTGATGTAGACTCTATTTTCTCAAGGTGGAAATTGTGTCTTGATATGTTTTACAGATAACATTCAATATCAATAAGATCACTTATGTGATCCATGAGAAAAAACACATAAGCATTCAAATACATACCAAGATAAATTAAACCTTCTGGGAAAGGAATATGAGTATTTTAAGAATTGAAGAATGAAAAATACCAAGCATTCCAAACCCTGATGCTTTTTCAATAGCTGGGACCATTCTGGGACTGAACTACCCTTAAAAAATAATAGGCTAGCTTGCAGCATCTTAGAAGTTTTTATTGACATATTGGAAGCAACCTGGAAACAAGACTATAAATATCTACTGCATGGCTTTCCAAATAAAGAGTATTAATAAGGTTTACATATAAAAAGTGCTGTCTCATTTTGCCATTGACAATTTTGCTTTTGACTCCTTTCTCAGGAACTATTAGGACATTGTGTACACTGCTTAAATTTTGGTCCTTTCCCCATTGTCTAGTATCAATAGTTTTTTACATATATTACCTTTTACATATCAAATAGAATAAATTGAAAAAATATTCTAAGATGAAGAGATTGTGCACCATCACTGAGTGGATCTATTGAACATCAAAAAATCATCAATACAAGATGGACATGCAAATGAAGGTATATTATAGGACAAGAAATAGCAAACAGAAAAGCTTTATTAATATTTCTTGACCTTACTTATTTATGGGGCAATTAAAAGTATCTGCCCCAAACTCAATTATAAGTGAAAATCCTCAGCAGTACTGACTCACTCTATGCCTTACCTTTCTCCAGGTGTGGCTCTGAGCTTTGGAAATAGAATACAGAAAGACAGAGAAGAAAGTATAAATGAATAGAGACAAACTGAATGGAGAAAGAATGGAAAAGGAAAGAATTCTGGGAGCAGCATAATTTTCTTCAGAGATAGGGTATAATATATAACCCAGCAATCTTTCTTTAGGGTATCTATGCAAAAAAAAATTGAAAAATGTTTATCCATAAAGATATATACACCCCTATGTTTATTGAAATGTTATTCATGGTGACCAAGATATAGAAGTAACCAAAGTGTCCTTTGATAGATGCTTGGATAAAGAGGCTGTGGTACATATACACAATGGTATATAGCTAAGCCATAAGAAAAGATGAAATACTACCATTTGAAACAATGTGAATGGATCTTGAGATTGTCATGCTACACAAAATAAGTCAGAAAAAGTCAAGAGCCATATGACTTCTCTCATATGTGGGATATAATACTGAAAGCAACAAATGAACAAGATAAGCAAATAAACAGAAACTTGTAGACACAGTGGTTGTCAGAAGGTAAGGGGGAACCAGGAAGGTAGAAGAGGATAAAGAGGATCAAATATATGGTGATGATAGAAAAATTGACTTTGGGTAATGAGCACATAACACAATATAGAAATGATGTATTATAGAAATTTATACTTGAAACTTATATAATTTCACTAACCAATGTCGCCCCCATAATTTAATAAAAAATTAAAGAAAAAGACTGAAAGATCGTTTTTTAGATGTTCATGTCTCTTCTGAAATTAATATTATTCAAAAGGAGTAAAAGAAAATTTCATGAAGCTGTAGGATTAGTTAATAAGGCCATATGTAAAAGTCTTATATTATATTCATTGATACATTTATTTAAACATAAGTTAATGCAATGGGCAATATAAATTATGACCTGATGCATTAAATGTCTAATTTTAAATAAAATATCTTTCATCACTCAGTGATTGATAACATGAGATAATAGGGAAGGAGAAACCATTTGTGGTTTCAGAATTTTCAAAGAATCACTGTCATTAATTTGCATAAAATGTATTAATTTAGAAAATTACAAAATATTTCTGAAATGCCACACAATCAAATTATGGAAAGTCACATGCCACAGAAGACAAAAAGATCAAATGGAATACAACATAGTTTGAAAGAGTCCAATGATCTTATTAATAATGAAAAGATGCAAATTTGTTATCATATGAAATTTATTCTAACCTGAAATGCTGGAATTAATTTATGACAAGTTTCATTCTTACAACTTGAAAGAACACTTTAAAGCAAGGCCTTAGTCTTTCTTTCTTATGCTAAAATATGAGGTCATATTTGAATCTTGGCAACACAGCAATATGTGCATCAGCTTTCACTTGGAATTAGGTTTCTGATGGTTTAAAATTTTTTTTTAAATGTTTGTTTGAAGACAAATTTCATTTAATTGCTGAAAATTTTGTCATTAAATAGAATTGCATCATTTAATGTTGGTGTCTATGAAAAATGTATTTAATGATCATTATAATAGCTCACACTTATTGAGTCTTTATTGTGTGTCAGGCACTGTTACAAGAATGTGAAATGTACTAATTCATTGATTTTACAGTTATATTATAAATCCCTGAATTAAACCCATTTTTCAGATAAACTGTAGGTTAAAAACAAAATTCATTTAAGTATGGGTAGAAAACAAAATGAAAATGGAGACCTGAACACCGTCTAAAGTGACTGGAACCACAGTGATCCACACAAGCAATTGTTCAATTAAATATTTAATTAATGAGGATGTTATTTGCTATTCACTTGCTATAATGACCTCATACCTCTCAGTTCCTCAAACTGTGTATATGAGGAGTCTTAATAAAAATTTTAAATCACATTAAATCAATACATAACCATTTGGTTATCTGTAATATAGACACTATTATGAGGTTGCAACTGCAATAAAGGCCCACTAAAGCCGAAAACTGAAGGACAGCAATAACATTGACAATTCACTTTTCTTCTCACTGTGTTGGGAAATGTTCCAAAATACCCAACACCATTTCTTATCTTTCAGCAGGCTTGACCTGAGTTTTTCATCTAAGTAATTACGGCTAAAACCAAAAAAAATCTTTATTTTAGCTTCAGAATTATCTCATGTCCTGATTAGAATCCTGGATTCGATGGTAATGCTCAGATAAATTCTTTTAAAATTCTTCTATATTTTAGCTAAACAAAATGATTGGCAGGAATAGTATGCCAGTAGAGACTTTAAAAGAATAGGAATGTTGAAATGTATAAAGCAACAATGTTTGCTCGAATGGTGCCACACGCCTGTGAGAATCCTGGAAATAATGAATGAATGTTTGTTTCAATAAGTTGACACATTTTCTATGGTTTTTCGTAGTTTCTTTTTTAGAGGACGTGGAGAATGTATGACCAGAATGTAACACAACAATTGAATTACTTAAAACATCTGAGCTATGTAAGCCTACAAAGACACTCAGAAAAGTTGCTGATTTTCTTTCACTCTAAAATATCAGCAGATGTAGATCTCTGTTCTGCCAGAGTTCCACATTTTAAGTGAAAAATGTCACTAGTATATTTTCATAAGTTGAATACTTTCACTTAAAAACATATTAAAATAAAGAAATACTTTTGCTAGAGGTTTTTGTTTATTCTTAATCTTTAAAATAAAGAAGAAATAAGTTATAACATGTTAGAATTAACTTCAAAAGTAATATATTCTTTTTAGAACCATGTTCCATTGGCTGCACTTTTTAAAAAATTACATTATAATAACTTTCACATGATAGAATCTAAGCCAAGCATGAGTGGATATGTGAATTTAAAGAAATTTAGTTCCATCTCTTTATTTATTTATTTTTATTTGATCTTGGATAAATCATTGTGTTTTCCATGAATAAGTGATCCTCATCCTACATCATTTTAGGCTTGTTGGGATGCTTATTACAATAGTCAGGATTTTTCTCATGAGTGCCATTGGAATAGGTAAAAACTGATTCACAGCTTTTGAAAAAAAGGTATTTGTTGAGTACTGAAAAAGCCACCACCACCACCAACAACAACAACAAAACTGATGCAAAGAGGTACCCTTAATGATAAATTAACTTTCTGAGTTATTTTTTAATTTCTGTAGGATTTACCAAAATGCCTTTTACATACTATGTTACCAGTAATATGTTGTGGATAATTAAATTAGTGAAAATAAACTCAATTATTGGCTATAAACACAGTATACATATTCTAAATGATCTTCAAAAATATAATTGCAAGACATTATGAATTTAAAATTACCAGTAAGTCACCTACTACCTTAGAGGACTTATTGTTTAATAATGTATATACCTCATACTCTTCCACATCTAATTGAAGAAATAAGCATGAAGTTCCCAGAATAATATTTGTCATAATCTCTCCTTTTTTTTACTTCTAGGTAATTTTTAATTTTTAGAGGAGTTTAGAGTTAAAGAAAATTTCAGCGGTAATATAGAGATTCCCATATACCTCATGTCCAGTTTATTTCATTTTTAACACCTTATATTAGTATAGTACATTTGTTACAATTAATAAACCAATATTGATATATTGTTACTAAAGATCATACATTACTTAGCTTTTTTAGTTTTTATAAATGTACTTTTTCTGTCTCAAGATTTTATACAGAATATCACATTACCTTTAGCTATTATGTTTTCTTGGGCTCCTCTTGACTGTGATGGTTTTTCAGACATTCCATATTTTGATGTTCATGAGAGTTTGTAGAGAAAACTGGTCTGGCATTTTTTAGAATGTCCCTCAATTAGAATTTGTCTGATATTTTTCTCATTGGTAGACTACAGTTATGAACTGTTGGAAAGAAGACCATGGAGATAGTGTTATTCGTAATGTATATTTCAAGGACATATAGTCTTAACATGACGTCTTACTGTTGTTAATCTTTATCATCCAACTAAGAAGTATTAGTCAAGTCTCTCCACCGTGAAGCCACTGTTTTCATCTTTTTCAGATTTTACCTTTTGAAATGAAATCCTTATGTGAAACTCACTTAAAGATTGTGTTTGTGGTGGGCACAGTATTGCAAATAATTTATCTATATAATATAATATTCTATTATTATTTTTTCAGTGTCTATGGAATTAATAGTAACAACCCTTTTCATTTCTTATGTTGGGCCTTTTTTATATGTTTTTTTCTTCTTTAGTTTAGACATTTATCAATTTTATTTATAGTTTTAAAGATTTGGGTTTGTTTTATATTATTTTATCTATTATTTGCCTATATTCAATTTAATTAATATCTGCTCTAATTTTTCTTGTTTACTGCTTACTTCAGATTCACGTTGATTTTCTTTCTCCAGTTTCTGAAGGTAAAAATTTAGAATGTTAATTTTAGATCTTCTTTCACTTCTAAAATAAGAATTCAATCTTTGAAATTTTCTTGTCAGCACTACTTTTGTTGAATCCCACTATTTCTGATAAAAGTATTTTTGTTACAATTTAGCTAATTTTATGTTTTAAATTTTCTCTTGAAACTTCCTAGGAGTATGTTGTTTAATCTCTAAATATTTGAGTGTTTTGTAACTATATCTTTGTTATTTATGTAGTTAGTTTAATTCCACTGTGGTCTGAGGACACAGTTTGTAGGGTTTCTCTTGGGATGAATTCTATACATTGTGTTTTAAGTTATATTTTGGTAAATGTTTCACAAGAGATTGAGACAGTGGGAATTCTTTTGTTGTTGATTAGAATATACTATAAATGTCAATTAGATCAAGATGATTGATGATGCTGTCTAGGTTAACTCTAGTCATACCGATCATCTGCAGGCTTGATTTATCAATTACTGAAAGTGGAATACTGCAGTCTCCAACTATCACAGTGGATTTTTCCATTTCTTCTATCACATTTTGTTTCACACATTTTTAGATGTTGTTACATGCACACATTGTTAAGATTGCTATATTTTCTTGGAGAACTTACTCTTTTACTACTACATAATATATATTTTTTAATTTATTTATTTTGGATGAGAGAGAGAGAGATACAGAGACAGAGAGAGAACTGACTGAACTGGGGGAGCTCCCAGTTCAGCATATGGTTCCGCACAGGCCGGGGCCAGGATTCGATCCCTGGTCCCCAGAACTGCAAAGTGAGCGCTCAACCCACTGAGCCATCCCGGCTTCCCCATATTCTTAAATTTTGGAGGAACTTCTATACTGGCTTTCATAATAGTTATACCAGTTTACATTCCCACCAGCAGTGTATGAGGGTTCCTTTTTCTCCACAGCCTCTCCAGTACTTTTTATTCCTTGTCTTATTGTTTATAACCATTCTATTAGTGTGAAGTGCAATCTCATTGTTGTTTTAATTTGCATTTCCATAAAAGATAGTGAAGTGGAGCATTTTTTCATATATCTGCTGGCTGTTCATATGTCTCTATGAAAGAAGTATCTGTTTAGGTCTTCTGTCCATTTATCAAGGGGATAATTTTTGTTGTTGTTGAGCTGCATGAGTTCTTCGTATATTTTAGATATTATCCCCTTATCAGAGGTATTGTTTGCAAACGTTTTTTCACATTTGGTTGGTTGCTTCTTTACTTTGTTGATGGTTTCCTTTGCTGTGCAGTAGCTTTTAAATTTGATATAGTTCCATTCATTTATTTTTGCTTTTCCTGCCCTTGCCTTTGAGGTCAAGTTCGTAAAGTTGTCTCTGAACCCAAGGTCTATAAATTTAGTACCAATGTTTTCTTCTATGTAATTTATTGCTTCAAGTCTTATGTGAAGGTGTTATATACATTTTGAATTAATTTTGGTATATGGTGACAGTTCATGGTCCAGATTCATTCTTTGCATGTGGTTTTCCAATTTTTCAAGCACCATTTACTAAAGAGGCTTTCTTTTCTCCATTGTATATTTTTTGCTTCTTTGTCAAAAATTATCTGACCATATATTTGTGGGTTTATTCCTGGGCTTTTGATTCTGTTTCATTGGTTTGTATGTCTATTTTTTTTGCCATTACAAAGCTGTTTTGATCATTGATGCTTTCTAATATAAACTAAAGTCGAAGAGCATGATTCCTCTAACCTTAGTCTTTTTTTATAGGATTGCTTTGTGATTTGGGATCTTTTGTGGTTCCATCTGAATCTGATGATATTAAAAATCTATTTCTCGAAAGAATGTCTGTGGGATTTTGATGGGAATTGCGTTAAATCTGTATATTGCTTTGGATAATATGACCATTTTAACTTGTTGATTCTTCCAATCCATGAACATGGAATATCTTTCCATTTCTTTGTGTCTTCTTCAATTTATTTTAATAGTGTCTTATAGTTTTCTGTGTATAAGTACTTCACATTCTTTAAGTTTATTCCTAGGTTAATCTTTTAGTTGTGATCACAAAAGGTATTGTTTTTTTCAATTCTTGAAGTTTCATTGTTTGTATATTAAAATGCTATAGATTTTTGTGCATTGCTTTTGTATCCTGCAACTTTACTGTATTCAATTATTATTTCTAATAGTTTTCTGGTAGAGTATTTAGAGTTTTCTTTATAAAAGATCATGTCATCTGCAAAAAGTGATAGTTTAACTTCTTCGTTCCCATTTTGAATGCCTTTTATTTCTTTCTTCTTCCTGGCTGCTCTAACCAAAATGTCCAGCACTATGTTGAATAGCAGTGGTGGCAGGGTACATCCCTGTCTTGTTACTGACTTTAGAAGAAAAGGTTTCAGTTTTGCCCTAGTCAGTATGATATTTTCTGAGGGTCTGTCATATATGGCCTTTATTATGTTGAGGTACTTTCCTTCTATACCCATTGTGTTAAGTGTTTTGATCATAAATAGATGTTGTTAAACTCTTGTAAAATGTTTTTCTGCATCAATTGATATAATCATATGATTTTTATTTTTTATTTCATTTGTGTGATGTATTACATGGATCAATTCACATATGTTGAAGCATTCTTAGGCTCTGGTATGAATCCTACTTGATCATGATGTGTAATCTTTTTAATACATTGTTGTATTCTATTTGCTAATATCTTGTTTAGGATTTTTGCATTGGTGTTCTTCAGAGTTATTGCTCTACAGTTTCTTTTTCTATGTTGTCTTTACCAGGCTTTGGTATTGGGGTAATGTTGGTCTCATGGAATGAGTTGGGAAATATGGCCTCTTCTTGGAAAAGTTTGAGAAGGATAAGTGTTAGCTCCCTTTAAATGCCTGGTAAAACTCATCAGTGAGACCATCTGGTCCTGGATTCTGGCTTTTAGGGAGGTTTTGGATGACTGTTTCAATTTCCTTACTGCTGATTGGTCTGTTTCGATTATCCAGTTCTTCTTGATTCAGTCTAGATAGACTGTACGTTTCTAAAAATATGTCCATTTCTTTTAGGTTGCAAAATTTGGTGGCATATAGTCCTTCATAATATTCTTGTATGACCCTTTGTATTTCTGAGATATTAATTGTAATTTCTCCTCTTTCATTTGGATTATTTGTGTGTTTTCTCTTTTTTCTTGGTGAGCCTAGCCAAGGGTTTGTCAATTTTGTTAATTTTTCAAAGAACATGCTCTTTGTTGCATTGATTTTTTGGTATGGTTTTTCTGTTCTCTATTTTGTTTAGTTTTGCTTTAATTATTATTTCCTTCTTTCTGATGATTTTGGGTGTTTTTTGTTCTTTCTCTAATTCTTGAAGATGTGATATGAGGTAGTTTACTTGTGATTTCTCTTATTTGTTGATATAGGCCTGTAGTGCTATAAATTTCTCTATTATTGTTGCTTTTTGCTGCATCCCAATAATTTTGATATGTTGTGATTTTATTGTCATTTGTTTCTATGTATTTTTAATCTCATCTTTTATTTCTTCTTTAATCCAGTCATTTTATGTACTTATTTATTTTTATGTTTTTTGATAGAGAGAGAGAGAGAGAGACAAAGACAGAGACAGAGAGAGGGGAGAGGGCCCAGAACAGTCTCCATAGTTGCACATCATTGGTTTTTCCACATAGTTTGATCCCACAGGTGGGCAAGGGGCTGCACAGGGCAGGAACTGGGCAGGGTCTTCACCCCGGTGAGAACCAAACTGGGGCACTCCCTAGTTCAGCATATGGGTCCACATGGGCCGGGGCCGGGATTCGATCCTCGGTCTCCGGGACTGCAATGTGAGCACTTAACTCACTGCGCCATCCCAGCTTCCCTAATCCAGTCATTTTTAAATAACGTTGTTTAATCTCCATGTATATATGTTTTTTAATGCTTTTTCTTTGCAGTTAATCTCCAATTTCATAGTTGTGTGGTCCAGAGAATACACCTGGTATGATTTCAATTTTGTTAAATTTGCTGAGGCTAGCCTTGTGTCCAGCATATGGTCAATCTTGAGAATGTTCTATGTGCACTAGAAAAGAACATATAGTCATGTGTTGTAGGGTGAAGTGTCCTGTAAATGTCAGTTATGTAATATACCGTATAAAGCTGATGTTTCCTTATATATTTTCTATTTCAATGATATGTCCATAACTTGTTAAGGGGATATTTAGTTTCCCTGCTATGATTGTATTTTTGCTAGTTTCCCATTTTAGATCTGTTAGTAGTTGCTTTGCAAATTTTGGTGCTTCCTGGTTGAGGACATATATATTAATAAGTATCATGTCTTCTTATTGTATTGTCCCCTTTATCATTATAAAATGTTCATCTTTGTCTCATTACTTTTTTGATCCTGAAGTTAGTTTTGTCAGATCTAAGTGTGGCTACACCTGCTTTTCTCTGGATGCCATTTGTTTGGAGCATTGTTTTCCATTCTTTTAGTCTGAGTCTACATTCGTCCTTGTGGCTGAAGTGTGCCTCTTGTAGGCACCATAAGTTTGGGTTTTGTTTTTTATTCTAATTTAGTACTTTGTGTCTTTTTAAAAAGATTTATTTTATTGTTTTCATAGTGAGACAGAGAGAGAAAAGGGAGGGCCCAGAGCAGTCTTCATAGTTGCATGTCATCAGTTTTTGACATAGTTTCATTGCACATAGATGGGCATGGCTATACCTGGCAGGAACTGGGCCTGGGTCCTTCCACATGGGACGCTCACCCTGGCAAAAAACAAATTTGGGGCCTCCCATGGGAAGCACGCCTCATTTCAGCATATGAATTTCTACAAGCCAGAGCAATGGCCAGATTGAATCCTCAGACCCTGGGCCCAGAAGGCAAATGCTCAATCTGCTGGGACTTCCCAGCAACCTTTCTCTGTGTCTTTTTATTGGTGAGTTTAGTCTATTTACATTTAGGGTCATGATTAATATATGAATATTTCCTGTAACCATTTTATGCTTTGTTTTCTGGTAACTTTTTCTTTTTTCTTTGCCTTTTTCTTTCTGTCACTTATTTTAATTTGGTCATATGTATAATTTTTTCTCTATTTTCTCTCTCTTGTTATCCATCTCAGTTCTAAATTCATTTTAGTTGTTACCATGAAGTTTATGTAAAGGAAAATTGTGTATATGCAGTGGTTTCTTTGTTCCTTTTCTTATGGATGCTTTTTACTTCTATTCTCTTTGGAAATTTAATCTTTACTTTCTCCCTTTTTATATTTTTGTTTTCCCAGTTTATCCCTATTTATTTTTACTTTTTGTTTCTTGTCTAATACCCTCCTTCAGTATTTCTTGAAATGTCAACTGTGTGCTTGAGAATTCTCTCAACTTCTGTATGTCTGAAAGTGTCTTTATTCCTCCTATATCTAAAGAATAACTTTGCTTGGTAGGTGATTCTTGGCTGGTAATTTCTCTCCTTTAATATTTTTAATATTTAATTTCTCTCCCTCCTGGGTTATAAAGTTTTTATTGAGAAATCTGATAGTCTAATGGACTTTCTTTTATAGGTCATAGTGTTCTTTTTTCTGGCTGCCTTGAAGATTCATTCTTTTTCTTTTACTTTTGACATCTTCATATAATGTGTCTTGGAGAAGGTCTGCTAGAATTTAAGTAGATAGGAGTCCTGTTTCCTTCTTAAATTTGAGGTTCCATTTCTTTCCATAGATTTGGGAAGTTCTTATATACTGTTTGTCGGAGTAAATTCTCTGTGTCCATCGGGTCTCCTGTTTTCTCCAGAATACCTATTATTCTTACATTACTCTTTCTAATGGAGTCACATAGTTCTTTCATTTATTTTAACTCTCATATCTCTCTTCTTCCTTCTGTTACATTTCCAGATTTTTGTCTTTGAGTTCACTTATTTTTTCCTTTATCTTTTTGTCTCTGCTTCCTATGCTAGCTGTTTTATTTTTTATTTCTTTTATTGTGTTGTTTATCTCCAGAATTTTTTTTAAATTAATTAATTTATTTTTTATTGTTTTTGTCAGAGAGAGAGAGAGAGAGGAGAGAGAGATACAGAGACAGAGAGAAAACTGAACCGGGGGAACTCCCCAGTTTAGCACATGGGTCTTCACGGGCCAGGGCCGGGATTTAATCCTCGGTCCCCCGGTGCTGCAAAGTGAGTGCCTAACCCACTGAGCCATCCCGGCTTTCCCCTATCTCCAGAATTTTTATTTGATTCTTTTTTATAGTTTTACTTTCTTTGTTTTGTTTGTACATTTTCTTTTTTGGATCACTTACCTCCTTCTGTGTACTCTGCCAATTTTCTTTGCTCTCTTTTAGTGTTTCCAGAATTGCAGTCTTGAGTTCTGTATCATTTGGATCATACTTTTTCATATCTTCAATTTTCTTTTCTGGAGATTTTTCATTTTGTTTCTGAGCCCTTCGTTCACTAGGGTACACATTGCCATTGGAGTGTCTTTTTCTGGACATAAGGACTTTTCCCCAGTAGACATGAAGAGGTCTTTCTTTTACTTCCTAGGTAGTGTTGCTATAGTGTCTTAAAATATTTTCTCTTAGTTATTTGGTTTTCTCACGGTGGGAGACTTCCTAGAATTTGGACTTCTCTTTTTGACTTAGTTGTCCTGGTCTCTGTAGACCTCCTCTTTGAAAAGATATGGTGGGCAATGGTATTCTATGACTCTGACATCTCATTAGAGTAAAAAACTACCATGCCTGTGTTTCACAGTTTTTCTGAATCCCTCTGCCAGCTTCAGCGGGAAGGGTGGGGGTGGGGATTGTTGGAAAAGATGCAGGTCTGTTTGCATCATAGGGTAATGGTGCCCTCCTGGCAGCAGCTGACTTAATGTAAGCAATGGGTGGAGCTAGGGCAGCAAGCTTTGGGAGAGAGCAAGGGGAAGCAGTCAGGTTCTATTTCCAAAGCTGTGCAATGCTCCAGCTGAGACCCTACCTCATCAAGGGCTTCTCTGCACTTCAAACACCAGCACACTACTGCTGCCAGCACTTCAGCCATTGGAATGTGCACTTTGGCCGCCTGCTTTTTGCTGTAGTTGCTGGCCTTACACTCTACAGGCCCCATTCCAGCCACCCGGCTGATCTCTGGCTGCTGCCAGTGCCACACTGTTGCCTCCTGTGCTGTGCTATGACTGCCTCTACCATGCTATGGCTGCTCTTTCTGCACTCCAACACCGGCATTATGCTTCCTCCACCTCTCTTGTGCTCCAGCCTCCTGTACCTCTGCTTTTGTACATTCTTGGTCTCCAGCTCTCCCAAAGTCATTCTGTACCTTGGCTGGTGCTCCCACACTCCCTCCTCAGGCTCTCCTCTGTCAGTCTCTGTGTATGTCTCAGGTAGGTCTTCAAGTCTCACTCTGTGGCCTGTTTCTGCTCCTTTCCCTTTTCTCTTGCTTGCCTCCCTTTCTCTGGCCTTTAGGTATTTTTTTGTAATGAGTGGGTCTCTCAGCTGAGGTTATATGTTGCTTAGGGATTCTCTTGTTGGATTTTAGTTGTTCAATTTGTTGTTCTTCCCAACGTAGGTTTAAGTGCTCCTCTTACACCACTCTCTTGATGATGTCTACTTTAGTCTTGTCTTTTTAATTGGTATATTTAGAATATTTGCATTTAAAGTGATTCTGGATATAGTTAGATTTATAGCTACCATATTTGTCACTGTTCTCTGTTTGTTTCATTTACTCTTTGTATCTTTTTAAACTTCCCATCTGTCTCTGCCTTCCCTTGTTTTAATTGAACATTTTGTGAGATTCAAGTGCATTTTTTCTTTTACCATATCAGTTTTTCTTTTTTTTTTAATTCTTTTATAGTTACACTAAATTTGACATATACAGTTTTAACTAACATAAGTTTACCTTTAATGATACTTTTTCACTTTATGTATAGTGCACATAAATTAGAATACTACCATCCCTCTTTCTCATCTCTGACAAAATTGCTGTCATTCATACACTTATGTGTTATTATCTCTCAATATATTTTTGCTATTGTTACTTTAAATAAACGTGCATCTCTTATGTCACTTAATTTTAAGAAGAATAAACAATTTTATTTTACCTTCAATTATTTCATCTTTAATTGTCTTCCTTTCATTATGTACACTTATTTTCTTTCTGAGCAAATTTCTTTCCTACTAATAACTTTTAACATTTATTTTATTTTTCCTTTTTTCTGCAAGGCTATCTGCTAGCAATAAATCCTTTCATTTTTGTTAGTCTAAAATTTTTTTTTTTTTTTTACTTTGGAAGGATAATACACTGGATATAGAATCTAAGTATGATGTTTTTTTCTTTCTGCAATTTAAATACTTACTCTACTTACTTCTTGCATATATGATTTCTGTTGAGAAGTTTGTTATACTTATTACCTTATTCCTATATAAATAAAGTGTCCCTTCCCAACCCCCAAATTATTTCAAGATATTCTTTTGTCTTTAGTTTTCTACATTTTAAATAAAATACCTATGTGCATTTATTATTTTTTTTTTTGGATTTATTCTTCTTGGTGTTCTCAGATAGCCTAGATCTAAGATTTGATGTATGTCATTAATTTTGGAAAGTTCTCAAATTCTAAATTTCTTCTCTTTCTCTTTCTTTTCCTTCTATTATTGCAATTATGCAGATAATATTGTACCACACTTCTTTGATATTCTGATTCTTATCTCAGCCATGATGCTTATCTCAGTCATATCCAGTTTACTGATGAGTCCAATAAACATTTTTTATATTTATATATTATTTTTAACATTCCATGTTTATTTTATTTAAGAATATTCACTTCTCTTTTTACATTACCTATATATTATATTTTTGGAGCTTTCCATTTCCATTAGAATCCCTAGCATATGAATCATAATTATTTTAAATTTCTACCTGGGAATTTCAACATATCTGTCATATCTGAGTCTGCTTCTGATGCTTAATTTGTTTCTTCAGACTTTTGTTTTTAATTTTTCTTGGGTTTTAGTATGTGTTATAATTTTATTTGATTTCAGCAAGGCATTATGTGTCAGTGGTAAAAAATGAGTAGTGTAAGTTTCATATTGTTCTAGCCAGGAGTTGGATACGTTTAATGTTTATTGTAACCATAGGTACTAGAGGCTTCAGTTCCTCTAATGTCCTTTAAAAATTTTTTTTGAACTTTCTTATGTTGAAGTTTATTTATTACTAATTTTATAACTTTAATAGATGTCAGCCTATTTAAACTGTCACTTTCTCAATCTTTTAATGGACCTGTGTCCCTGACCCTTATTCTTCAAAAATATTTCTTAGCTTTTTTCCCCCTATTACATGAGACAAGAAGGCCATTATAGAATAAATAGGAGAAATGTCCTTCCCCCAGATGAGATAAGATTTTCATAAAGTTCCCCCACCCCCCTTTGGATAGTATACCTTTCTTATGGAGAATGCTCTATGTGTATTTCATAATGTTATGAGTCTCTTCTCCCTGCCAGATCAATAAAGGGATCTTTCTTAGTTCTTCACTGTGATAATGAAGTAGGTGTTTTGGAGGTAAAGCCCATGGAAGTTTAGGAAACTCCTAACACTGCAACCCAGGACACTTTTATGTTAATCAAGATTCAATCTTTCCCTTCTGTCAAAATACCATTTAAGTATTTCTACCAGATTATGGTTCCATTGGCTTCATTTCAGTTAAGCAAAGTCATTAGGGACTCTCTGAATTTGCCTGTTTCTTCAAATTTAGAGGTAGCTATTTTGCTAATAGTTCTGTAATGGATCCAAGAAAAAATGTTGGTGTCAACTGGCTCAGTAATTTTTAATGAAGGTCAATTTGCTCAGCTTTTTCTGTTGTAAGTACAAAGTAGGTACTACCAAGTTCTTTACATGTAGAGCTGAAATAGAAGTCTCACCATCACCTTTTTCCATTACCTTCTTTTAATTAAAAGTTTAAGAATGAAGCCATTCTTCTATTCTTAGAGGACATATGTACATGACCATTTTGTTTCATTTGTTTAGATAAATTCCTATTTTGGGATATATTTTTTAAATGTTCTTTCTGAAAATTTTATTAAAATTATATTACAGACTTTTCTTTAGACATATTTAAAATTTATATTAAAATATTTTTATTAGAGGATGCCAGGATAGCTCAACAGGTTCAGCACTTGCCTTGGAACTATGAGGTCTGAGGATAGAATCCTGGCCCTGGCCCATGCAAACCCACATGCTAAACTATGGCATAACTGGTAACCACTAGTATGGCGCCAAAGGTTCTTGCCACCCATGAGGGAGTTCCCCAGTTTGGTTTCGCCCCTCATGGACCCACGTCCACCTGTGTGAAATAAAACTATGTAAACAAACTAGTGATGTACAACTATGGAGGCTGTTCTGGGCCCTCCCTGCTACTCTTTCTTTCTCTCTCACCTTCTCTCAAACAATAAAATAAATCTGAAAAAACCCATCATTTAGAAAATATAAAATGTTTAGAATGGAAAGGAGTAAATTCAATATATTGCTTATAAAAGCAAATGTAGCCAGACTCAAAAAACAAACAAATAAACACACACACACAAAAACAACCTAAGTGTTTCGATCCTTTTGTGTATTGTGTGAATAAAGAGTGGTTTATTGGATCCAGCACTTTATCTCTCCTTCAAATGAAATCCTTAGTTTTAGCTATTTTGTCAGGATTGATACTTAAATTTTTATGTCTCTAGAAATGTTATACTTAGTAAAGTTACAAATGCAAAATAATTTCATAAGTAGTAGTTAAGCCATAGAGTTTATAACTTTACTCCTGAAAAGAAGGGGAATGGAATCCAAAGAAAAAACATTGGTAATAAAGACATCAATTTTTGTTATTGTTGTTGTTATTGTCATATAATAGTTTTTAAGCTCCTTTCTCTTTGTCTTACAACAAAAAGAAATCAAAAGTATTTGTCACATATTAAGAAAGTTACTTACAATATGTACACTGTGTTTTTAAGGTTCCTCTTCTGTTTTGTGAAAATTCATGCAAAATTTTTTAGTACTTTCCAGGATAACCAATCTTAGTAAAGCTTTCAAGCAAAATACATATAATTCTGTTTTCTACTTTTACCCAAATCAAAGCAATAAGAAATGTTTCTAAACTACATGTGATTTATTTAATTCAGTTGTGAAACTAGTTTATCTCTTTTCAGGGAATTTTGTAGGTGGTCTTACTTGGGCTCTAGTTGACCTACATTGGCATATGTAATCACTATTATTATAGCTTTAAATGGTTACAGGTGAAAGGATTATGACAATAGTTATAAGTACTTTTACATAACTTTATTTCAAATAGTTTAAGATATATAAGAAGTTTCAAACCTAGTATCATATTCAGAATATTGATGTTGGTTTTACTAGACATTTATAAAAGTATTGTAGACTTTTTATATTCTTACCCAAGCTCACAAAAATCAATTATTGAATATCTATTATAAATGTTTACACTTTACATGATGTGGTTAAAATCCTGAATAAAAAAAATGAGTTAAGATAGATAGGTGTTACGATTTTATGGTTTCAAATGTCAAAGGTATTTCAATATTCAAGGTGAGGCTGAGGAGTTCTTTCTTATTCCTTTCACTTTTTCCTTTCTCAGGGAGCTCTAGAGTATAAAATCTCCATGGAACATACATGAAAAGAAGCCAGCTTAATGGTCTCTTGGGATTTGTACTGTTGCATGGGAACTACTAGCATGACTGTCTCATATATATGTGGTGAGTATATACAGTGTTTCATACAAACTTCGGTGTATTATTGAATTCCAGATACTTCTCTAACTTCAGCCCTCATTTATTAATATCTTTCTGTTAATTTTAAGCAAGCACACTTTTTCACTTGTTGATTAAAAATATATTTTATGAGAGGTAGGTAAATGTAAGTTTTATCAATGTGAAGGTAACCAGGATCATAGGGTTATTTCTTCACTATTTTTTGCAGGTCAAATGTCATCAATTCAATATAGTCAAACAAATCAAAACTAGAAACAAAATATGGATGAAAAAGCTGAATTTCTAACTGAAAACTTCCAGAGGGGAAGCCGGGATGGCTCAGTGGGTTAAGTGCTCACTTTGCAGTGCCGGGGACAGAGGATCAAATCCCGGCCCCGGCCCGTGCAGAACCATATGCTGAACTGGGAGCTCCCCCAGTTCAGTACTCTCTCTGTCTCTGTATCTCTCTCTGTCAAAATAAATAAATAAATAAATAAAAATATATTAAAAAAAAAGAAAGAAAACTTCCAGAAATATTCTGCCCTTATTAATAAGAAAAATCCCACAATATCAAAATATTATCAGCATTATTGAAAAAAGTTTGTTAGTTTTGCTCTTTCAACATATTTCTTGGTATTGCTAAACCCTGCTCAGTGTGAGTCGCTTTGATGGCATGTTACAAAAGCTATGATTTTAGGTTCTCTAAGCAATAGCATTTCCAACAAATTAATAATGTGATGCTTTGCTCGGCCCATGAGATATTTCATTACTTATTCCCCAACTGCTACTTATAATATGATGACAACTTGTAATTTGTCATGAAGTAAAGAACAGCAGGAATGACTCTAAGAGATGAGCACAAATGAATCTCTTTCTTAACAGGGAGGGCAATGGTCATTTTGACAACTCACAAGTCGTGGCCTTGTTCTCTTTTTCCCTTTCTCCTACATATTTTACTCCTCTTTTGTGACTCATCTATACATAGACTAGAACAAAGACAGAATATATAGGTAAATATTAAAAAAAGACTCTATGCATTTTTATAATCATCAAAATCTTTTAGGAAAAGTTGCAATGGTTCTTTCAAAGTTATAACTCTCTAATATAACCTAGAGAAATGGTTGACTCAAATACAGACTTGCAAATGGTCATGCCATAATACATAGTGATTATGTCAAATAAGAAGTAAAAGATAAGATTTTGTTTTTCTTCCTACCTCGTGCTCCCAGTGAGAAGAGGAATGGCATTTTATAAATAATTTATTTGGAAAGTTGAGGATGTGACTGGCTGGTCTGAGCTGGAAGCATAATGTTCCAATCTGCCACTACCTGCTGTGGGATTCTATTAGGCACTCTTCAATATTTCAGTATATATTGTGTAATTAATTTGCTATGATGTGAAACTGAAAATACAAATACCAGCCGAAGTGGAAAAGTTTCAAATTGTTACTATGTAGGAAGAGACAAAAACAAATTGTAGCCAAAACAGAAATACCATGTAGTTGATATGAGAGCGGATAGGCATAAAAACAAAAAATAGGTAAGTGCCAGAATGGGCAAAAACTAGAGAACATTCAGAAAAAATAATAAAATAAAGAGGTAATGAAAAAATAACGAGTAGCTTAAAAGCCATAAAGAAATAAATAGTAATGATGAGGTTGGAAGTTTATGTGTATAGCTTATAAAAAAGCTTATTATGGTTAATTTTATTTTTTAAGTTAGATTACTTTTATTTATTTATTTTCAGTTTATTTTTTTATTGTAGTATAATTGACATACAACATTATATTAGTTTCAGGTGTAATGAGGTTCTTTTTTTAAATTAATTTTTATTAAATTTATTGGCGTGACATAGGCTAGTAAAATTATATAGGTTTCAAGTGTACATTTCTATAATCAAGGTTCCTTTAAAAATTATTTTGATTAGTACACCCAAATAATCTTTAATAACTTATTAAAACCCAAACTAGAAATAAAAAGGCAATATAAAAATTATTTGCCAAAATTTGGGGGACACTTATACTGAATGAAAAGCTTATAGGACAATTGCTTATAAAAATTAAAATTCTTAACTCACTTATGCAATGCTGCCTGAACCAGAACTACCAGAACTACCAGAACTACCAGAGCTTGCCTAACTAACTCTTAAAAGAGAGAGGTATTTCATTGATTATGTATCCTGTTCCAGGTCTCTTGTTGAGAAAGTCCAAGTATTTATAAATGCCATATAGTAAGCTATTTGCCTACACTATGAGTGTGCTTTTCTAGTTGGAGTGCTGAGGCAATTACTAATTTCATCAGTTATGTCCCAGTGGTAAAGAAAGTGAAAAACTTTAAATGTCAGCAGTTGAATGTTTTGGGGAGTGGGTATTTGAGTGGACATGGAAAACCAGCTCTGGTACAATGAATCTAGGGATGTATATTTCCCATAAAAAAATCAAAATGGTTGAGGGGGGTGAAAACAATTGAAAAGGTAGATATTTGAAAGTAATATGTTCTGAGTATTATCATATAGTTTTCTTATTCCATCTCTCTAAGTGTCAGAGAGCTGGACAGTGGGTTAGAAGATGATCCATCTAATAATAGGACAGTTGCATAAGCTGGAAACCTGCCTGGTGCCATGCACTTGGCCAGAAACTTGGAAACCAACTTGCTACCTATGTATTGATGTGAGCATATTGATATTGGAAAATGAACTCAATAAGTCTGTTCATTGTGTCTGAAGAGATTTTACTTTATTCAAAACTAAGTAGGCAAAAATCCTACCTGGGGCTTATAAAAAAATGTAAAATAAGCAAAGAAACAAAGTATCATGCTGAGAATTTAGGGAAAGAAAAGACCAGTGGAAATAATTTAGTATGGAAATCAAAGGAAATAATATTAATTACAATATAATATAATAAATGTTATTGATATATTCAATACATACAAATAACAAAGAGTAGAAATATGTGCATTAATTTAATAGAAAAAAAATTAATAAGATGGAACAGAAGTTTCACAAATAAAAACATGGCATAAAAGTTGAAATCTGTGCTAGAGGCATGAGGAGCAGAATGGATGTTGTGGAAAGTTGAACCAGAAACATAGAGAACAAATGGAAGATGGTCCCATAGAAAACTGATGTAGACAAATAAAAAATACTATTCAGAGATAAAGACATTGAGAAAAGAGAATGTAGGCTTGCATGTGTGCCTAAAGAAGAAAGCATAACAGAAGCACACCAATAGTTAAAGCAAAAAACTTTTTTCAAGTTGAAAATATTACTCAGAATAAAGGTTAAATAGAATTATATAGACAGTGTAAACAGAAAGAAAAAAAAATTCTATATGTACAATAACGACAAAACCAGGGGATGTCCGAATGATGCTCAGTGGGTTGAGCATTCACTTTGTAGCCCTGGGGTCCAAGGATCAAATCCTGGCCCTAGACTGTGTGGACCCATATAATGAACTGGGATGTGCCCCCAATTCAGTTCTTTCTGGGGCCCATGCGAGAGGCCCCTGACCTGGTTCCTGCCCTGTGGCAGCCTCACACCCACCTGTGGAGTAAAACTATATGGGAAAAAAAATTAAGACATACAGCTATGGAGACTGCTCTGGGCCCTCCTCCTTCTCTCTGTCTCTGTTTCTCTTGCTCTCTCTCTCTGTCAAAAAAAGCAATAAAATCAATTTTAAAAAGAAACAAAGAAAAGCCAAAACCCAGATTACCTGGATTGGCAGAACAGTTATGAAAGCCTCAGAATTCTCTGAAATCAGAGAATAATTAGAACACATCTATTACATTCTTGTAGAAATATTTTTTATATTATTTTGATATATAATTTTTACTATATGCAAACCTAATATCTCATGAGCATAGAAAGGTTGTTTTATGAGTGAAAAAACAACTGAAAATGTTTGTGGAAATTTAATGACTCAGGAAATATACCACAACAATCTTTCTTACAAAATATTATATTCATTTTTTTCTTAAGAACTTGACGTCTTTAAATCTATCCTCCTTTTTTTCTACAGTATAAATATTTCATTCGTACAAGATTACTTTTATTAACTTGAAACTATACTATATTACCTTATTAAACCATATCAAATTGCTGTTTTAACTGTTTTTGTTTTTCATTTTTTTTACTATTAGGACAAGCTAAAATGTTCAAATTTATATAGAATTGAACATATAACATGTATCCCTATTCACCTTCATGAATATTGGTAATTAGTTTGCCATGTTGACATTTATCTACATAGTCTGTTTTTTTTCTTTCAACCTACTTGCTGTTCTTTTTTTTTTTATTTACTTAAATAAATTTAGTCTCACTTTCAGCAACAGCATACATGGGTTTTATTTGCTGGACATATTATGTTTTCCTTAATATAGTACGACCTGTTGACTTCCTAGAATATCAGCAGACATTCCACACCTCCTCTGTGAAAACTGGCAGATGTCCCTGGCTTGCTATACACTGGCTGGTGGACTTCATTTTCCATTCACTGCTCAATGCTAGGCCCAGAGACAACACCTACCAAGGAACAGTTTGTTTGTTTCCAGTCTTTCCAGGATGGTTGTATTTGCTATTGTCACTTTGTTATTTGATTAAATAAAATGTGGGTATAAAATAGGTGGTTACTAGATTTATCAGGGTGATTACTTCCTATGGTATATAAATGTCAAATAACTATGTTGTACACCTAAAACTAAAATTGTATGTCAAAAGATTTTTTAAATAATTTAATAAACAATTCCCTGTTTGTTTAAAGATATAGTGGGTGGTTATTTTTATGAAAATTAAGTTGAGTTCTGTGGAAAGACTCCATAAAGATCATTTATATAAAAAAAATTCTAACATCAGAAACATAACCATATAAGAGGTGCTCCTTGATATCGTACCCCTGAACCCTTACAACAAATTAAACAGCTATAATTCAAGAAAGGATTTCCTATGGAACACACAAACACATCTGAGAAATCCATGAATCAAAAAATCTGAAAGTGGGTGAATCAGGGCAAACAGAGGAAGAGGGAAGGGAGAACAGCACAGATAGGGCTGAGGGTTGCAGCCTGGAGCTTGCTTCAGGTCCTGGAAGAGGGGAAGATTCAGGCTGCAGGTGCACTTCCTGTGGCACCAGCAACCCTGCCTAAGGGATCTGGATATAATACGGCTGAACCCACCAATCATGGCAGATACCTAGGGGCAAAGACCAAATGCAGAAGTGTAACAGCCCTGCTGCCAGGCAGAAAACAAAGCCATGGATCCTTGCTGCCTCCCCTCAACTTCCTAGAGATCACCACATTGCATTCTCCCAGAGTTAGTAGGAGGCCCCAGAGGAGAACAGAAGCAATGTCAGATTAAAGAGAAGAGTATCTACAACCCTGAGAGCTAAAGAGATAATTCCCAAGTGGCAGATGCACAGTGTGGCTAATTCCAGAGACAAGGAGGAGCTCTATGGGTGAGGCACAAAAATATGTGACTTAAATAAAAGAGAATTCAACATTACAGTTTTGATATAACCCAACAAGGTATAAATAAATTCAGACAGTTTAATAAACTCAAAAATAAAATCAGTGAACAAAATGTATATTTTACAAAAGAGATTAAAATCTTAAAATAAAACCAAATAAAAATTCTGAAGCTAAAGAACTCAATAAATGAGATGAAGAATAAAACAGCATGCTTTGTAAATAGAGCTGACCAAATGGAGAAAAGAAGTAGTGATACCCAAGATAAAAATCTGGAAATTATGCAGATGGAAGAAGAAAGAGACTTTAGAGTTAAAATAAATAACTCTATAATAACTGTCTGATTTCATCATATAGAGCAATAAAAGAATAATGGGTATACCAGAAGAATAAGAGAAGGAGAAGAGAGCCTATTCAAACAGTCAATGAGAACTTCTAAAACATTAAACAAACAAGCAAACAAACAAACACAGACAACAAAAACTGGATTCTCAAATCAAAGAAGCAAACAGAACACCTAATTACCTCAATTCTAAAAGGTCTTCTCCAAGGCACATTATATTAAACTCTCAAAAATTGATGACAGAGAAAGCATTCTCAAGGCAACTAGGAAAAATAAGATGGTAACATACAAAGGAAAGCCCATTAGATTATCATCAGACTTTTTAGCAGAAACTCTATAAGCAGAAGGAAGTAAAAAACAAAAATTATTGGAAGAGAGAAAATACCAGCCCAAAATAATATAGACTGCAAAGTTATCCTTTAGATATGAAGAAGAAATAAAGACATCTACTTTCATAAAAATAAAAAAATAAAAAAACTGAGAAAAAATTTTTACCCAAGGCCTACATTACAGAAAATAATAAAGTAGGCTATCCGACCTGAAACAAAAAGATAGGAGAAAAAAGAAAAGAAAAAGAAATACCCATGAGCATGATTACTAACAGACAAAAACAGGAAATGTCAAACCCTGCAGAGAATAGGACACTATATACTTAAACATAACATGAAGGGTAAAGAAGATAAAAAGATAAAATGGGA
>PVKE010018872.1:0-29070 GCA_004027555.1 Craseonycteris thonglongyai
AATGTGTTATTGATTACTTGGTTTTCCAAAAATAAAATTACATATAAAGCACTGATATTAAATTTGAAAAACTGATTTGAAAAAAAAGAACAAATGAAATGACAAATTTAATGTGATTACCTATACCAGGCAAAATCAATGAAAAACACCCAAATATATCAATAATTATTTATTGTATTTCTACCATGTGACAAGTACTTACCTGAAATGTAAAAAATAAGTCAATCTACATCTTACTTATTCTTCACAGTAATCCTATAGAGATTATTTTTGTTTCTATTTTACTGACTAAAAAAGAGATTGCATGTGAATCTAAAAATAGTCAACTCGTACAGACAGACTGTAGAATGGTTGGGGAGTTGAGGGAAATGATGAGATGTTGGCAAAAGGCTACGAACTTCTAGTTATAAGAATAATAAGTTTTGGGAATCCAATAAACTCCATGGTAACTATAGTAGGGGGTGGGGGGGAAGCATGTGAGAGAGATTAAAGAATCTTTACCTTGGCCAGAAAGCTAGTGAAAGCAGTATCAGGGCCTTAACCCATGGACTTCTTTCTCCATTGCTCTTATTTACCAAATGCAGCCTTCTGCTTGCGATGCTTCCGTAATATTTGCCGTGTTCATATGTACAGTGTTTGATCAGCACACTTCAGAGATACTGCAGGTTTGGTGCCAGACTACCGCCCTAAATCGACGAGTGCAATAAAGTGAGTAGCGATACATCTTTTAGCTTGTGGTGGGTCTTGCTTTCAGTTTGTAAAAAACACACCTGTGAAGCACAATCAAGTGAGGTCTGCCGACATCCATTCAGTTGTTGATAAAAATATAAAAAAAAGATTATACGTATTGAATTATTCAGCAAGCGGAAAGATTTTACTAGAAATATTTAGCATTTGTTTCTGATTACATAGGATCCTGAACTTACATCAGTTGAATTCAATAAAAATTGATTCCTTTATTTGGTAATGTAGGATAAGACCAAGATGCACCACTGAATATATAAAGGCTGTCCAGAAAGTATCCAGCCCTGTCCTTGTTCTCATTAGAGTGACCATGGCCAGAAAGTCCTCGTATGTATTTTGATGCTCTTGTTTCATGTGTAGAGTGAGCACACTACGTCTACCAAGGGATATGCACTGCATTTTGCCTTTGGGTTCATCATGCAGTCTGCCTCATAGTGAAGCCCATGGACATGACAGGTTAGACCTGAGCTGTAACTTGTGGTAATTGAGGCACATATTCGTATGAAGGAAGCCCAGACTCAGCAGCAGACCTGTTTTTCGTCCTCAGCCAGCAACTTCCCAAACATGTGTTTGCATCTCAACGAGATGAGATATAGCACTGCTCAAGGGGAGGCTACAGTGAAGTAGAATCAATAAGCAAAATGCTATAGGAGTTGCTGGAGAAATCGCTGGTGATCAGAATAGATAGCAATCGTTTGATGACACCTAATACGTGTTGAAGAGGTGCTGTGGTCGGGCTGCAGGCCTTTGCAGCGACTGCAGACGGGGGCATCTCCGTTAAGTGTTCTTTCTTCAAATGCATCCTTCTTCTCATTTTCACTGCGGATTTGAGTTTCATTGTGGAGTTTGTCTTACCAAGAATGGCAGGATTTGGGGGTGAGTGTGGGGGTCTGTAGTTGTGATTTGTGGTTTTGTCCCTAGAAGCTGGGTGTCTTACTTACCCTCTCTGTGCCTTCGTTGTCTCATTTACAAAGGGCTGCTGGGTGCTGACACAAGCTCAGCCAGGAAAGGAGTTAGAATAGCGACTGGCACAGAGCCAGGTCTCAGTAATGCTAAAGGCATTGCCAGGATCATCCCAAAGCTGGGTTTTGTTAAAGTCACTTGCCTATTTATCTCCAACAAAGCATTGGCTATTTCAGTTAAAGTGTTTATATTCGAGGGTATTCAAATTCAGTTCAGTGACTCTGGAAGGTTAGAAAACCTTCAGAGTCCTAAGGGCGGACCTCTCATTGTGGGATTTCAGACCCTTTGTGTCAGGCTCCAGGAGTGGGAAGGTGGCTATAACAGCAGTGTGTGTGCATGGCTCCCCTCGGATGCTGTGTGTGGGCAGGTGCTTTCTCCCTTTCTCGTAGTGGGGCCCCGAACGAGGAATCAAGAAGAAAACTACATGTAAACACATGGCAGGAAATGGGCACAGACTGAGGAAGGAGTAGAGGGAGGGTCCATGACCCTGTGGCTGTCTCTTGTATACTCTCGCTGTTTAATGGAGTGACGCTGTGATGTTCTTCCAAGGCCATTGAAACGACTTTGGTTTGAGGTTTAACCTACACAATTCTACTTGAAAAATTGGGAATGGGTGACAAGTTGGCTAAGTCTGTTTCAGAGCACACATTTGATGAAATTATCTGAATAAGAGTGTGCATGTAAATGACAAGCCTGAGTGACTTTTGACTGCCTTCTAGAAATTGTGTGTGTGTGTGAGGAAGCCACATTAGCTCTTATGAATAACCAAGTAAACCACAAAACTACGAAACAAAGAATATGGTAGAACTTCTTTGTGTCTAAGTTGAATGCTGGCAAGAATGTAATAAAAATGTAGAAAAAGGAAGACAGAAGGAAGGAATGAAGGCAGGAAAGAAGGAAGGAAGGAGGAATGGAAAGGGGGGGAAAGAGGAAGGGAAGGAAGGAGGAGGGAAGAAAAAAAGGTACATATACAAAAGCTCTTGAAATAATAGCATTAAAGCACTCAAGGGTGGTGGTTATCACTTCGCTCTTACGCTCTGTGTGGGGAGCCATCACTCATCCTGATGAAATTACTAAGGTTGGGTGGATCCGAGAGGTGAGCTCTCGACTGTTCTTTGGCCCTTGGATGGCAAAGTTTATGCTGCCTTCCTTTGAGTTATTTCATGACATTTTCTCCTGCATTGTGAGCCATTTTGTTCAAGATACTTTGGGTAGGCTTCTGTCTAAACGGACTCCTAGTAATTTCCGCTGGCATGTCTTCTCTCTCCCACGGCCTCTGGTGACACCCTTTCTTGAAATTCTACAAGATCCAAGTTGGGGTGCAAATCTCCCACAGTGGTGACTGCCAGGCTCTTCATTCCTGGGTTCTTCCAGAGGCTGGGCCTGGCTTGTCACACTTGCAAAGACTACCCATAGGCGACTCCTCCAAATTAGCATGCTGACCATTTGAAGAAAGTTCTCCTGGTTTGTGCTCAGTCCTTACGGAGTGAGCTACTGCTGAATGAAACAGATGCGTGCTTCAGAACAATGAGGTCATTTTTTATGCTTATTAGCTTTTAGAGAAAGTGGTTTCTTAAAGACTAAAGTTGAATTTGGGAGAGAGAGAAAGAGACAGAATGAACAAAGATAATGACTAATGAAAAAAGGGATGCTTGTGTGTGTGTGTATGTGTGTGTGTGTGTGTGTGTACATGTATTTTATGAAAAGTTTTAGTGGCTTCTCCAAGAGCTAGGTGTCTGTGCCTTTAATCATTTTCACGTAGAACACAGAGCCCTCTCGTTCCACATCTTCAGCTGTCCCAGGGGGCAGCGGGGCCAACTTTAACAACATTAATTTTGCTTTATGACAGGTCTTGTGCTGCCCTAGGTCCTCAGAACTGCCTCAAATGTCTGGAAAAGTAGATAATGAAGAGGATATTAGAATTGTAAACAAGAACAATTTTATAATCAAAACCATATATTTTCTCCATTGGATGTTGGGCTTAACGCCGCGGCAGCAAAAGTGTCATGAGTGGTAATTTGTGGATGGCTCCTGAGCATTCCTTGCAGCCCGAGCGCGTGCAATGAGCCAGGCCTCCTGGCTGCCCACTGAAGGAGATCTCACGTGGGTCACTGCGATCTCGCTACTCTCATGTGCGGCTTCCATGTGCTACCCAATGAGAAGAACGTGTGCGTGCATTCAGCTTTGCAGGTGCTCATGGAGTCTTGGGCCCTTCGGCGGAGATATTTTGCAGAAGCTTAAAGGACTGATTCATAGGGAAAGGTGAAAGGATCACCCTGTGAAACATCAGAGGGGACCCGTGTCCAACCCTGCACTACATTCGAAAGGTTTAGGGAGACTCTTGATTGGATCCTTGCAGAAAGACACATTTCTCTGGCCTGTTCTGTGTTTCTTAAGCGCACATCCTGCCTCTGTCTATCTATTCATCCTTCTTGCTGACAGGGTTTATGAGTTGGATACAATGAACTAAGAAACAGCAGACTTCCCCCCCGCCCCCCCTCCCCCAAGAAACAGGTGTGTGCCTTTGTTTGTCTGCCAGGAACGTGGGAGTAGAGTGTAAAACACAAGCCGGATCATCTGTTAGTATAAACAGTACTGTCTTCTCGTCCGAAGGTGCGTGGCAGCTGAGAAAGTTTGCTCACTGTTAACCATTGTGTCTGTCCCTCATCCTTTGTTGTTTTGATGCACACAGAAGAAACCTAAACCCATAATCCTAGAAACCTAACAGTTTCCCGTGATACGGTTTTGTTCACACTTCCTCTCTCCTTTTATTTCAGCCAGTGGCTTGTATTCCGTAATCCATTCCCTGAATGGAGTTTTGCGAGGCAAACATAGCTGTGCAAAGCCTCTTCATTTCCATGGAGGTCTTTTCCTGTCATCGGTAACGAAGAAAATACTGTGTTTTCAATTAGCCAAAAACTTCTTGGCGTGTTTGCGCCATGTTCAAAATGGGCGGTAGCACAATAGCACGTGTTTCAAGAAAGACAATATTCATTGTATCAGAGACAAGGGTGAAGTTTCCAAGCATTTGAATTTCAAAAGGAAAAGAGAAGGGACCTCGTGTTTAATAAATTCAATTTAAATATGACGATTTTAAAACTAAGGGCAGAAACCTTTCATCTGCATCTGTTAGCATCTGATTCCCGCTCCCATAGCTCATACACGCAGGGAGCCAAGAGTGTGCAGACCAACTCCCAAGGGTGTTCAGGTCCCTGTGGGCGCCTTTCAGATGAGTCGGGGTAGTGGGATTAGGAGATAGAGCTCACTGGGGCTTGAGACAAAGTGCAAGACCCCAAAAGAGCACTTTCTATTACTTAGGTCCCAGTCCACAGGTTAGATGGAGAACAAAAATAATAATAATAATAATAAATTCTCATACAGATCTAGCCTAAGAGATAAGCACCTTGTCTTCTGTGTCTAATAAGATGTGAAAGGGGGCAGAAATCATGAGGATTACATTGTAGTTTTTTCATCTACAGGCCTGGGACACAGAATGTCCTGAACGCTGGTCGCAATTCTGGTCATTTTCACATGCAAAGGGCTGTTTGTTTCCACGTGAGCGCAGTCCCTGGCACACATACGTTCACGGCTCAGAAACCCCCCTTCTGTGCCATCGCACTACCTCGCGGTAATGCAGCCGCTGCCGGTTGTCTCCTGCTGACTGCTCAGAAGCTATCAGCCAGCCTGCACACGCAGACTCCAAGCCATTTCTATTTTATTTTTTGTCCCTGGGATGGCCAGTTAGTTAGTAGAGCCATCAGTGCGGCATCTGTCATCCCGCTAGGCCCAAATTGTTTTCTATGATGAATGTCATCGTCTGGATGATCCAAATAGAGGCCCTGCTGCTTTGAATTGCAAAACCGGAGTGCTTGCACATTTGTTATGATGCCGAGGTTATTACCGCACACAAAATGAATTAACAGGTGAAAATAATTGATGAGAGGCATCTAGGGATTTTTAGCCTCTTCAAAGAGACTTTGTAATTACGGCATAATGAATGTTCTGAGACGTATCTGTGGGGGGCAGCATGAGACCGCCAAAGATCTCTCCAGATGGATGATGGATTCTACTCAATTCTACGCTAATACGGCTTCAATTTACTTAGCAATTAGTTTAATAGGCCTCCATGATTCATGCTAACATACTGAGAATTTTTAAATAAGTTTGTTCCATCCATCTATAAATTAAGCTACTTACCTCAGCTTCCTTCCCAGAGCAACGGGAAATGTGAACAAATCAGAGGTTCTCGAGCAGAGATGACAGGGGACAGGGGTTTGGGTCCCGGAAATACGTGACTAAATGCTGCTGACACCTCAGGTCATTTCTCTTCCCCGCTCCCAAGAGCTTGTGAACGGAACCTCTCCCCATATTCTCCAAATGCAGTTTTGAGAGCATCCCAGCACATGTGAGTCGTATTACGAGAAATATATAGAAAGGAAACCTCCAAAGTGAGATAACCTTTAGTTAAAAGTAAAGGAGAGAAAAAGTAATGGAAAACCGAATTATAAACGCAATAAAAGAGTCACGTGCTTAAAACTTCTGTATTCATTTTTTAAGTGACAGGGAGCTTTATCACAGATTCAAACTAGATGGATCAATCTATATTTCTAGAAGACATGCGTCATTTACCATTGTTCTTGTTCCTTCCATTGCACACGCACATGCGTGTGCAAACACACACACACACATACACTTCCCTGTCCCCAAAGTTAGTAGCATCTTTGTAAAGCAGCTCTTCTACTTGTCATTTTTAATGATTATCTGTGTTATTTCTGTCCTGCGTTTAAACATAACGCATATTTGGGGTGTGCAATTGATATTGAGGTGAATTTATTCTATGATGCACATAGCATTCTACGTAATATAAAAATGCAATGCTATCTGTCATTCTTTTCAGATTTACTGTAAGCATTTCGTATTTAACAATTTGTAATATCAAAGGGTCTCCATAACAGGAAGGAAAACACGGGGCAAGGAAATCTAATGAGCACAGGGCGGGCAATGACCCCGCCTGTGACTTGGCCTGTGGTAACTCGTATCAGGCTGCCTGTCACTGGCAGAGGCATTTGTCATAAGCCTTCTTGTGCTTGCATTTATCTTCAGCACAAAACCCCAAGATGAGCTCTCCAAAGACACTAACAATAGATAACTGTTTTTTAAACAGAATAGTCCATTTGAAAGATCTGTTTCTAAGGGAGGAGGGTGTTCTGAGTTTGGGCTTCGTTTATGTCAGAAGCTACGGCACCAATCTGTGAGATCACTTGATTGCGGGCTTCACTGCAATTCAGAGGTGAATGCTGTACAACGTTGGTACCTGTGTCATGTAAGTTGTGTTGGATTATTGTTATGAAACAGCACGGAAAACACTCCAGGGATTCCAACGTGACCAATAAAAACCTGGCAAGTGAAACGCAAGTGAATTTCTTAAAAAAAAAATCATTTGAATGAAACCTGGATGCAATCTTTGAAATATGAAGATTCAAGACAATTGAAGATCGTGTGCATAATACCCACCAAGGAGCAACAGATTATGCAATTCAAACTTCACAGTAAGCACTACACACAAGTAGGTGTGTCTTACACAGAAATGAGGAACAGAGGGGGTGAGTGCTTTAGGGTAGTTTGTGACAAATGACACCTACATCGAATGCAGTGTAGCTGACTCGACTACAAAACCAGCCACTTTTTCTCTTGTCCCTTCCTGTTCCCACATCTACCGTGTGCTGCAGTAGATGTTTAGACAGCGTCTAGTGGTTGCAGACAAAGCATTCACGGCAGTGTGTGTTGACCACCAAAACTGCCTTGGGTGAGAAAATCGGATGCCCTTCTTACTGACGGCAGCATGTGAAGTGAGGCAGAGAAGGGGAAAGTGTGCTTGTTTTATTCATGGGCCACCGCACACTAACGCTGCATGTCATAGGGAGGCTGAGCTCATGGGGTGAATCACTCACTTCCCAGACACAGCTCTGTCCAGGAAAGGAAAAGATGGTGTGGATAATGGAATGAGAATGCAAATGGTCCCCGGCCCGTGCCAGCATGGTGGTGGTGGTGGTGGTGTCAGTCTGTGGAATTAGACGGAATGGGAGTTTGGACCTGCTTTCAGGTGGACGGCATTGTTCTGAGTAATCCCCCAGCCCAGCCCCTCGTCCTGACAAATGGCATTCATAGATCAGAAGCAGCTGTCATTGCTGTGATTCATTCGCGTCGGACACGAGAGGGAGGCTCACGGAGGATGTATTTAGTACGCAGAAGAGGCTGGTGCCCAAGAAAGATATGGGCCCAGGAAGCCATTGTAGCGACAGGCGCAGTCCGCAGCATGCAGGTCTGCGAACTTTGTCAGGGGAATAAGTGCAGGCTATCGGGCCATCGCTCCTTTCGGGGAACTCTTGCTGGGTGATGTGAAGAGTGTGTTTTCCCAGCTGAAATAGCATCTGGTGGGAAACTGCAAGCTACTAGGCCTACATGTCTACCATTCAGTATTCAGCACATGTCAGCGTCTACACTGGTGGAAGGCGTTGTCAACTGTTAGCACTACCTTATGCCCCAGAGAGATCCCTCTTCAGCAGGATTTTCTGGGCTGATAGTCAGCTATATAATTGTGTCACAGCAGTTTCCTAACACCTAGCTCCTGCCCAAAGGGATGCTTCTGGTCGTGAGTGTCTACAGACCCCCAGTCGCGGGCCCAGTGCCTGGCATTCGCTGGAGAGACAGATGTTTTCAGGACAACCTTCAACTCGGGTCTGACTGTCACACATTTTCTGCTACTAGAGCCTCTCCGCCACTATACATGTAGATGAATTAGAGACCCCCGGTGACCCCTATCTGCCTCCGGCTGTGCTTTTTCTCTCAAAGGGTAACAGGGACTTTTAAATGTTTAGAACAGAGAGCTAAGGAGTATTTTTTTATGCATTAGAATAGCAGTTACTGGTCACCTTCTTCCACCAGCTGATTACATCGTCAATAACACAGGAGGGTTAATGTCCCAGCCCTGGAACAAGCCACCCAGACAGCAGCCAAAGGCATTGATGAGGGAGGGACTGGACGTGTCTTCCCAGGGTCTGGGCTGGTAAAGACTGAGCCTGCCATAAGTGTGCGTGTGTGTGTGTGTGTGTGTGTGTGTGAAGGAAGAAGACGTGCAGGAAACAGAGAAGGAAGTAGAGGATCCCTTATGCACGGAACTTCCTTCCCTGGAAATGTAGTGGCTACTTATTTATTGTTTGAAAGAAGTTTCTAGAACCTCTCCTTGTTCGCGAAGGCGAAGCTACCTTGGAAAGCTAGGGTGAGCCAGGGACAGGGAGATGCTGCAGGAGGACTTGTTCCCATTTTCCTGCCGGGCTGGTCACAACCTTCTAGATGACGCTGAACAAGTTTAAAGCAGGAGCCTAAATGTGGAGGGAAAACAGGAACGTTCTTTTCACTAAGTGACATTTCTACTTGCAGCTGAAATTTGGGACAGAGAAACCACTTGATGATTTATGAATAATAGGTGGGAATGCTTTCAGTAAAACCTCTGCTCTGTCTACAGCCTTAGAAGGTGCTATGGAAAATGCATTGGCTATATTGTACTTGGATAAGAAAAATGATTTTGAAATTCTTACTGCACCTAATCCTATTTAAGAATGACTATTTTATGTAATGCCCATTGAAGTGCACATTCTGCAAAATGTCTCCTGGTTTTCCAAATTATTAACCCCTAATACTGAGCTCTGTTTTATATTTGTTGGTAGCACTGCAGAACTGCTCACTGATTATTACATGAAGTGTTCTTAGCATCTACGATTTAAAGCTTGGGTGATAGGTTTGAATCTGAGGATAGGCAGATGTCAGGCAAATTTTTAAAATATATTTTTGTAGGTCCATAAAACACCAAAAAAAAAAAGTCCTGAATATAAACTGTAGGTGATTACGCTGTAGCTAACCACCAATTATTTTTATGTGACATAAAAATGACTTCTCACATTAAGTAGGCACCGTTTTATTTTGTGTTCAAAGCCACATATGTATTCTTATTTTTGTCTGAAACACTTTTGCATAGAACATGTTTGATTATTTGTCTAAAGAGCTTAAAGTATTTTTACATCAAAAATATCCATGATTAATTTGGTAAATTTTTTGTTAGAGACTTCCACATTCCTAAAAGATGTGCATTATCATGTTTGCACAAAGTGTGGCAACACTGCTAACAGCATAAAAAAGAAAAACCCTGGGCATTTGTTTTTGCTTCAGGTAGTAGAGACAGCTCAGGTCCTACCCCAGACTTCCTTTCTCTCCTCTTTTCCTTGCTCCTTTCCCTCCCTCCCTTCTTCCCTTCCTTCCTTCCTTCCTACCTTAGGTTAAGAAAACAGGTAGAGAAGGAATGTTAGACAGACTGGAAGATACCGTGCTACCTTCAAACTTTGATAACCGTGAAACCATTATTTACTTAAAAATGTGCGATACTTCTAAATGGCCCCATCGTTGCATAGAGATGTGATGGCTCTTTCTCTGTGATCCCGTGCATTTTTCTGTATCCAGGCATAAGTGCTGTGCATAAGTAACAAGGAGATACATGAACTGTAGAGTGAGCGATAGAAAAATTAACCATTATAAAGCTTGAATGCTCTGAGGATGTCAGGGTAGCTCAGCAGGTTGAGAGCCTGCCGTGTAATCTAGACGTCTGGGGATGGAATCTCAGCCCCTGGCCCGTGGAAACACCTATGCTACACCGCATCACAACGAGTAACAGCTGGGATGGGGGTGAAGGTTCTCGCCTCCCATGAGGGAGGCCCCCAGTTCAGTTCCCGCCCCCCACAACCCCACATCCACCTGTGTGGAATGAAACCATGTCACATCTAATGACGTACAACTATGGAGACTGCTCTGGGCCCTCCCCCTTCTCTCTGTCTTCTATAGGAAATACTCTAGTTTCTCTTTCAGCTACATAAATGTTGCCTTTTCACCCAATGGAAAATTTGCTTTTCTCCATTTTTTTGGTCAGTCTGATGGTCTCATTCTGGAAATGACTCTCTCTTTTACTTCTTACACAAGGAGCTATCTTTCCCGTTCCCAACCTTCACCTCCATAGATACAAAAACCTGATTGTGCACTGTGGTACAAACAAAATCCAAAATTATCAAGTGCAAAATCAGCATTAAAAAAAAAAAAGAATCGCAAAAAAACAGACAATAGGGCTTTTGTGTGATTTTTTTTTTTTTTGTAATTGCCTGAAACTAGTTACTTTGGCAATGATTGTTTGTGCTGCATTAACATGCAAAATGGTTTTACGGACTCCCCCCACACAAAAGACACCCATTCTGATGAGAACCGCGCTTTGTTTAATGTGAGACGCCATTGTATTTGCTTTCCTAATATAACGGTTCTAATTAGTACCTAGCACTCATCCTGAGTTTTTTCAGTTTGAATACTCAGAAGGTGACAATGCAGAGTCACAATTCCGTGGCATTCTTTGTCAGTACCTGTCACAATATAGCGAAGCCTTTGGGAGTTGTGATCTAAATACAGAAGAAAAAAGAAAAAAATAAATAAAACAGTTAACAATCCAGAAATAATGTTTCTAGATCATTTAAAAGAATAAAATGCCACATTAGCCCTCACTTAAAAGCATAACCCCATTGATGCGACCCCATGACATGCAGCCCTGGCAAAACTAGATTTGTCCCATTAGGTTCTTAGTGTTCTCTTTTATCGTATGACCTTTATATGTTGTCCCGAGTCTCTTAATTTTACCAGTTTGATGAGGTATTTTAAATTTTAGATCAGCTAATCTGTGCAGGCGTTCTTTCCAGGGGCGATCAGCCGTTCGTCTGAGAAGCATAAAGAATCTCTTTTTGATGGCACTAAAGGAGTGACCCTGTGAGGTAGAGACGTGGTGACCCTAACTCTCACGAAGAGCCCAGTTTGATTCTAACATGGGGAATGTGCAGGTCCCGGTTTGGGGCCCGTGTCTACTGAGGGGAGAATGCAGATTGGAAGATGGGCAGAGGAATTCCCAACTGTCTGAATCCCATGTCTTGGACTCTAAAAGGCCATAGGACTGGGGAGGAGTGAGTTTTTGTGAAATGCTGCCCTCCATAGGCTCTGACCCCCAAGCATATCAACCTAAGGCCTCCCACTTTGGGGCTAATGAGACAAAAGCTAGATTGGTTTAAACCCTTATCCCTGATTGGGTGCCTAAGGAATGATGCGATCACTTTTTCTTTTCTTTCCTTTTTGTACGAGGTTGATCTCATTTTCCCCACACTTTTCTAAAGTAGTTCATAGGGCTAGTCCATGTCACTTAGGTTCTGTCTAAAAAGTTGACAAATTTGGTACTTTTCCCAAAGATTAACTTAGTAACCATCCTATTTAAATCTTTTTCCCTTTTTATTTTCAATTATATTTGATACACAATATTGTGTTAGTTTCAGGTGTCCATCGTAATGGTTAGACATTTATGTCACTTAAGAAGTGGTCACTCCGATAAGACGAGTCCCCATCTGACACTATACACAGTGACAACCGTAGTATTGACCGTGTTCCCTACGCTGAGCATTAAGTCCCCGTGGCTGTTCTGTCACGATCAATTTGTGCATCAATTCGTGCATCAATTCGTGCATCAATTCATGCATCCTAATCCCATCACCCTTTTTTCACGCACTTTCTAAACCTTCCTCTCACCTGGCAACCACTGCTTAGTTCTCTGTATCTGTGGGTTTGTTTCTTTTTTGGCTTTTAGACTCCACATACACGTGAAATCATGTGGTGTCTGTTTTTCTCTGGATAACTTACGTTACGTAGCACAATACCCTCTAGGTCCATCCATATCGCTGCAAATAGCCAGATTCCGTCCGTTTCTGTGGCAGATTATTAGTCCATTGTGCAAACGAACCCCATCTTTGTTATCCATTTATCTACCAAAGGACACTTAGGCTGCTTCCATATATTGGTTATTAAAAAAAAAAAATGCTGCAGTGAACTTAGGAGTGCGTATGTCTTTTCAAATTAGTGTTTTGGATTTTGTTGGATATTACTCAAAAGTGGAGTTGCTGGATCATATGGTAGTTCTATTTTTAATTTTAAAGAAACTCCACACTGCTTTCCATAGTGGCTGCACCTACCTACAATCCAGCCAACGGTGCATGAGGGTTCCCTTTTCTCCACATCCTTTTTTTTCTTTTTCATTTTCTTAAGGATTTATTTTATTGTTTTGAGAGACAGACAGACAGACAGAGAGAGAGAGAAGGGGGAGGCCCCAGAGCAGTCTCCATAGTTGCACGTCATCAGTTTTTGACGTGGTTCCATTCCACACAGTTGGGCGGGGGCCAGGCAGGTCAGGAATGGGGCTGGGGGCCTCCCACATGGGAAGCTCATCTCGGTGAGAACCAATCTGGGAGCCACACCCCAGTTCAGCACATGGGTCCCCAAGGGCCATGGCCAGCATTCAATCTTCAGACCCCGGGGCCGCAAAGCGAGCGCTTAACCCCCTTAGCCATCCCAGCTTCCCCTCACATTCTTGCCAACACTTGTTGTTTGTTGTAATCTTCCTGATTTAGATGGGGTTAACTAGTTAACTAGAGGTTGTAGTAGATTTTTTTTTTAAAGATTTATTTATTGTTTTTGACAGAGAGAGAGAGAGAGAGAGAGAGAGAGAGAGAGAGATACAGAGTCAGAGACAGAGAGAAGGGGGAGGGCCCAGAACAGTCTCCATAGTTGCACATCATCCGTTTTTCCACATAGTTTCATTCCACAGGTGGGTGCGGGGCTGCACAGGGCAGGAACTGGGCCGGGGTCTCACCCTGGTGAGAACTGAACTGGGGGCACTCCCCAGTTTAGCATATGGGTCCGCACGGGCCAGGGCCAGGATTCAATCCTCAGTCCCCGTGGCTGCAAAGTGAGCGCCTAACCCACTGAGCCATCCCGGCTTCCCCTGTAGTAGTTTAAGAATGAATTTTCTAGAATACTATTATTTCATTTTGCTTCTCATTTAATTCCAACACAAATGACATATTAATATCATGTAATATTTTAATAATAGAAAATAAATGTAAAGTGACTGCATTATTATCCACATGATTCTGACTCATTTGGACTCTTGGATTCTGGATCACCTATGATGATCTATTTTTAAAATCATATAATACACGTGAGTTTGAAAGACACATCCACTTACCTATGTTCTGGAAGAATTGGAACCTACGGAGTTTTGTGAGTAAGGTTTCCACATAAAAGAATTGTTAATCACCCCAGCCTCCAAACAACTCTTAATAAATACTTTCTCCCAATTTAGTTTGCATAGATAAATGTTAAATTCTAATCTTTCCATGTTGTTGCTTCATACTATAATTTTGTTCTTTTCCACCACCACGCAGTCATCTCTAGTTTCCTAATTTTTATAATTTAAATGACACGTGATAAAAACAAAATTTATCATCTCACCTTTTAATATTTTGACACATATAACTATTAAAATTTTTCTCAAGGTTTATAATTTTGACTGCAGAAAACTTAAAATCAGCAATTAAAATGAATTGTTTGGGATGATCCATTTTGGAGTGAAAACGAGTGAGTGAAAGTTTTGATGAACAGGACCATTGACATATAAATATAGAATCCATTGATCAGAAAGTTAGATGGAATCTTAAAAATCTTCCCTGTGCCTCCCACACAAGATAATTAATTATAGACTCTCATTCTTCAGATGGGGAGTTATTAAGCATCTATTTGTAAACATCCAATAATTGGAAACCTATTACTTTATTCCATAGGATTCTTCCACAGATTTTACACTAAGATATGGTTCGAAGACCCCTCTTTAACCTTTTCTCCTGTATGTTCTCTAGCTTGTCAATTACTCTCTTAAAAAGTGTCATTCAAAAACTTTCTCTTGCATCCTATATTTACCTATTGTCTGACTGACTATCTCTCTCTCTCTCTCTCTCTATCTTTCTATCTATGAAAGCTTTATCTCAAGCTTAGATAAAGAGAATTCTATTTGAGATTTTAACCTTCTTTGTACACTTACCATGTATGTGACTCTTTCCTCAATCTCTTTCCTCCTATGTTAGATCCTATAGATTTACCAGAATCTTTCAATGCAAAGAATAACTACAGTGGTATTCCAAGCAGATTAAAACATGTAGCTGCTTCTTATAGAGTCGATTATTCTTCAATCACTAATAACGTGTTCTTGTGTGTTTTTGTGTCCCAATTCCACCACATGGTTACATATTCAGAGTAGTTTTTGATGATAAAGAGGAGGAATCATAGTTAACTTAGTCCTCCTGAATAGCCCACTGACAAATATAATGACATTCAAACACCCTTCTATTCTTTATTCCAGCAATATTCAGACCTCATCATTTTCTAAATCTAAGCCGGGCCTGTGTTTGGGGAGGGGAGGTGGTTTGCAACTGGGCAAGTAATCAAAGCAGAGGAATGAATACAACCATCTGTATGGAAATTGGTAAACTGCAAATTGGTCCCCTAACTGGGATTAGGGAGAACGCATGTTTTCCCCAGCTCTGCTTCTTTCCCAGAATTTCACATACATCAATAACAATGGCTGTTACTTCCTTCAGCTGAAGATGGGGAGAGAGATACTTCAAAGTTGTCAATGTCAGGAAGGGTTTGTCCTGCATAGTTATAAGCCCATTATTTAAAAGAACAAAATGAAGGCTCGTTTCCTACAGCGAATTTAATATTTTTCCTGCTCTGTATTATGATGATCCGTACTGGAAAGTAGAATCAGAAAAAAGAAAATGAAAAAAATTGGAATGAATTTTTAAAACTCAAAACCTGTGTAACCCTTTCTTGTCTGATGGCTGTGCTGGGATAGTTTACCTAGCAATGTAACCTTTCAAAGCGTAGTTAAATCCAAGACAAATTTGATAATCTTTTTTTTCACTTTGCTATGTACTCTTTTTACAAGAATTCTTTTTGGGGTCTCCTAGGACCCTAGTATAATGCAACAGTGTATGATATGAATACTGACATTAGTATGCTCTCTATATGACATTGTTAAAAATATGTAAAACTATGAACACATAAACCAAAGAGAAGCAAATTAAAGGAGGTGATCTGGCCTGAATAATTAGTCCTAAAGTTTATTACTTCCATGAACCTGAGAATTGATTTTGTTTAGAGTTCTATAAAGCTTTACAAGCTTTGATAAGTGGTACATAATTGGGGAAGAGCACAGATAAAAGATATAAGATTTCATATGAATGACTAGGACACTTCTGTGTATCTATAGTATCTCATGTACATAAACATGTTTTTAGCTATTCATGATTTTAAAATGTGGACTCTTTCCATTTAAAAGAAAGCAATTTGAGTACTTTTTAATTTTTTTCCTTCCCATACATATGAACATACAGGCAAGCTGATGGGAGAGAGTAAGAAGTTGACATTATATTGTAAGGCAATCTATTATATTAATACTAAATGTACTGGGTTGAATGGTGACTTTCAAAAAAGATTATGTCCAAGTTCTAATGCCTGGTGTCTGTGAAGGTGACCTTACTTGGAAAATAGGATCTTTGCAGATGTGACCAACAAAGGATCTCAAGTTGTGATCATCCCAGAGCAACCAAGTGGCCCCCAAATCTGAAGACTAGTGTCTTTTAAGAAGAGGAGAAACTTAGAGACCCAGAAGAGGAGACAGGGATTGGAGCAATGCCTCCCTTAGCCAAGGGGCACCGAAGACCACAGGCAGCCCCACACTGGAGAGAGAGAAAAGAGAATGTCTCTCTCAGCACCTCCAGAAGGGCCCAACCCTGCTGATGCCTTGACTTCTGTGAGGAAACAAATTCCTGTGGTTTTCCATTAGCAAGTCAGTAATAATTCATTGTGGCAGCCCTAGAAAATGGGTACACTCATTATCATAATGTAGTCTTTAGGTATCATACAGCTTCCCAGGTGTAGATTAGAAACAGTCATTTTTCATCACCACACATGTCACAGAAAGCAACAGACCAAATCCACAAATGAAAACAAAAGTAGCAAAGGATATAACTCCAACCTTACAATCAATTGTTTATCGCAGAGGAACGGAGAGCAAACTAGACTTCAGGGAAACTTCTAGGAGGCACTCAACTGCTGATTATTCATTTCTTTTTCACGTTAAGTAGACACTTTAAGAGCAGTTTTAGGTTCACAAAAAAAAAAAAAATGAGCAGAAAATACAGATTAACATATGCACCAGATATGTAGATTTTTTAATAAGACATGAACCAACACCGAATGTCATTATCATTATGATCCGAAGTCCATAGTATGGTATATGTTCTATAGGTTTAGACAAATGTATAATGTCATGTATCTACTATGAAAGTATTGTACAGAAGAGTTTCACTCCCTAAAAGTTCCCTGTGCTTCACCTCTTCATTGCACCACCCCCCCATCCCTGGCCAACCCTTACCTCTTTACTGTCTCCACAGTTCTGCTTTTTCCAGAAGGTTGTAGAGTTGGGAACACGGTATGTAGCTGTTTTAGATAAGCTTCTTTCATTCAGCAACATTCACTTAAGTTTCCTCTGTCTATTTAAGCTTGATCGCTCATTGTTTTTTAGCACTGAATAATATTTCATTGTGTAGATGTACCATAATTTATTTACCTATTCACCTACTAAAGGATATCTACTGATTGCTTCCAAGTTTTGGCAATCATGAATAAAACTGCTACAAACATCTCTGTGCAGGTTTTTATGTAGGTATAGTTTTCCACTAATTTGGGTAAATATCAAGGAGGCAAAAATCATTGAATAATATGCAAGACTATGTTTAGTTTTGTAAGAAGCTGCAAACCTGTTTTCCAAAGTGGCTATGCCATTTTGTGTTCCCACCAGCAATGAATGAGAGTTCCTGCTGCTCCACATCCTTGTCACCATTTGGTATCATCAGTGTTTTGTATTTTGGGAATTCTAATAAGTGTGTAGCGGGATCTTATTTTGCTTTAATTTGAAATTCCCTAAGAATATCTGATGCTGAGCATGTTTTCATATGTTTAACTTGCCACCTATATATATATTTTTGGTGAGATGTCTATTTAGGTCTTTTGCCTGTATTTTAGTAAGATTATTTGTTTTTTTATTGTGGAATTTTAAGAGTACTATATACATTTGGACAATAGTCCTTATCATGTATGTCTTTCCCAAATAGTTACTCTTTTTCTGTGTTTAGCCTTCTCGTGCTCTTCACATTGTCTTTCTAGAGCAGGCTTTTCCTTATTTTTATTTTAATCAAGTCTAGTTTGTCAATTATTGCTTTCATGGATTATGACTATGGTGATTTATCTAAAAGGTCATCACCAAACTCAAGGTCATCATGATTTTCTCCTATGATTTTGTCTAGAAGTTTTGTAGTTTTTCATTTAATATTTAGATCTATGATCCATGTTTGAGTTAACTTTTGTGGAAGATGTAAGTTCAATGTCAAGATTTGTTTTTCCACATGTGGCTGTCCAGTTGTTCCAATACTACTTGTTAAAAATACTATCTTTGCTTCTTGTATTGCTTTTGCTTTACATCAAAGATTAGTTGACTGTATTTGTGTGGGTCTTTTGGAGGGGATCTCTTTTCTGTTCCATTGATTTATTTATCAACAATTCTTTTGCTAATACCATGTTATCTTGATTACTATGGCTTTATAGTAAGTCTCAAATTTGGGAATTATCAATCTTTCAATTTTGTTCTTCTCATTCAATAATGTGTTGGCTATTCTGGATCTTTTTATTCTTCATATACTTCAGAATCAGTTTGTCAATATTCAAAAAATAATGCTGGAATTTTAATTGAAATTGCATTGAATCTATTGGTCAAGTGGAGAAGAACTGACATCTTGACAATATTGAGTCTTCCTATCCATGAACGTGGACTACATTTCCCTTTATTTGGTTCCCTTTGATTTCATTCATCAAAGTTTTACAGTTTTACTGATGTACCAGGGCTGTCAGAAAGTGTCCAGCCATGTGACCTTTCTCATTATATTGACAATGGCTGGATTTATTTCACAAAGCCCTTGTATATATTGTACATTTTTTTGTTAGATTTATACCTAAAGGTTTCTCTTTTGAGGGGAAGGAAGCTAATGTAAATGGCATTGTGTTTTTTCTTTCAAATTCCATGTGTTCATTTGTCCATTGCTGGTATATAGGAAAGTGACTGACTTTTGTACGTTAACCTTGTATACTGCAACCTTGTTATAATGGCTTATTAGTTCTAGGAATTTGTTTCATTAAGTTTTTGAAATTTTCAACATAGACAACTGTCACCTGTGAATAAAGATAGTTTCCTATTTTCTGCCCAATTTGCATACTTCTTTCCTTTTCTGGACTTATTGAATGACCATGAATGAACTTCCAGTATGATGTTAAAAAGAAATGGTGAGAGAATGGTGATGTTAGAAAGAATAGTTTCTGATCATAGTGGGCAATCTTTTAGGTTATGACCACTAGTCTGATATTAGCTGAAGGTTTTGGTGGACAAGAACCCAAGAGATATCACAAGAGATTATGATTTCTCTAAATAAAACACAACTTAAAAAATCCAGATGTTTTAATAATAATTTGTGACAGGTAACTCATCTAATCTTGTTATTTTCTGTTATTATTGTAAATCTAAAATACTTGTCATCTCATGACTACTAAAATCCAATTTTCAAATTTACTAAGTCAGTTGTTCCTCCCTACATCTCCTGTATTTCCAACAAAATGTTTTATTTTAGTATATCCTAATCTATCTTTAATTATTAGAAACTTCATCATTAAGGAAAAAATTAGAAGTTTAAAATAGAAATATTTATTTTTCTCAGCTAGTTAATAATTAGTAAATAATAGATGCATGATAAAGAGGATAGTGGAGCTAAAATATGATAATATAAAGGGACATGTTTTTTGTAAGAATTACAAAATATCTTAGCATATTTAATATTTCCAGTCAAAATCAAAAGCAGCTCTTTTACATAAGTTTCATTCTTTAATGCCAAACATGTAAGTATGGAAATTGAACTATAAATTATCTCACAGATAAATAGCAAAGTATGCTTATTGTAGTAGTATTTTCAATCAGCCATACCTCACAATAGAGATAATATACTTAACAAAGAGTGACTTTTGATCAATAGATGAAGAGTTTGTGTTTCATAATTTTGTTCAACTATCATTAAAATGACTGTTGTACCCTTGTTAAAATGACCATACCCCTCCAACATCCCAGCAATCCATCATGAAGCATTCCTTTCAAAACTTACTATGTTCCAGAACATGATTTCTAGAATTAATGGCAGAATTGATGTGAGACTCCTCATAAATAGCACAATGTGACAGGGACTGGTCTTTCTGGGGTCAGCAGAGCTTCTGTGACAAGCCTGTGACGCCGTCTGAAGGGCATTACCCAGACTAAAGGTCTCTCAGTTTGGTCCCCTGTTTGCCCTTTTGATCACTATTCAACGTTTCAATGTCATTACCAGAGAGTAAAAAAGAAAGGTCATTTTTTCCTTAAAACTGAAGCTCCTAAACATCAGTCGGTCTTCATTTTTCTTTCCTTTGTATCAGTTTACCTCACCTGGTCCACAGTTCTCCAGAATCCTCAAACTGACAATAACATGTAGACCAAGAATTTTCTCTAGGAGAATCAAGTCCATCAGAGTGTTGTCGTTGTTAAAACATTCACGGACTTTGCAGCCAGGTAGAACTTTCTTTTACTTCTAACTCTGTTTCTATTTCACTGTGTGACTGGACCGATTGCTTAGCCTTGCTCTGCCCCATTCAACCAATGTCTTTTAACAAATCCATGGCATGAATACATATCAAGAATGAATGAATGAATGAATTCATTGTCCCCTAGGCAAAAACAAACTAGTGGTTTTTGTATTCCCTTTCAGTTTTAAGTTGAAATTGTGACTCCTGGAGTCACATAAGTACTAAAGAAGTTTGAAACATGCAATCCTGTACATTTACGGTCCTTTATTTTTTTACATGTGATATTTTGCAATATCTCTCATTTCCTCAAGAGAAAAAGCACATTTTCTGTGTGATTGTCTTTTCCTGAATTTATAAAAATGCTCCTATGTGAAGTCTCTATCTTAACCTCCTTTTTTCTGTCTCCCCACGGAGCCATTCTTCTAAAAGACCTACTCCTTCAAGAGAAGCAATTACATTTAACAAAGAACAAGAACTAATGTTATTCCTATGTATATTCTTGTGCATTGACAAGTGCAAAATCATAGTAGATCAATTTATAAATATTATTGCTGTTTAACACTGCAGGAAACATGCAATTTAGTCAAGACCTACATTTAATTCCTGTCTTTATATTCAGATCTCAGTTGCATTTTCTTCTTTGTATCTTTAAAAGCAATTGTATACAAGTGAATTCTATTAATAATGAACCAGTCTGCCTTTATAACTCACTATAACCCCAACGTTGCCTTAGATAGGTAAAGAGATAGGTAGCACTGTACATAAATAAAGGAAAGAATAGCATTGTGTCATATGATTTGTTACTACAGTAAAGATTATATCTTGCAACTTAGGAGAAGGAAGCTTTAAACGAGTTTCCAAGAACATATACCATTATGATGATGAAAAAAAAATGTGTATACACATACACACAGAGTGTTCTTACTTTCTTTTTGTAGTAAAATATTCCTGTTGTGACAATAAAATATTAACGTCTCTCCTATATTTTTAAGTCTGCTCTGATTGTCATATATGTATTTGGAAAGTGTACTTGCACCAATAATGCTATTAGTTTTTCACAAGTGCATTTTATGGTCAAATATCTCCGTAAATCATTAATTTTTAAACATAAGCATTTTTTCATTTCAAGAAATTTGAAAACACCACTGATCTAATGAAGTTGTATAAAAATATTATAATTTGGTGATATACAAATTTTTCTTTTTATAAATATGAACATCCATAGCACATATACAATTATCTACCATAATTCCTCAGAGAACCTGAGAGCTGCCACTGTGAAAAGTCCAAGAATACTGGAAAGTCTAAATTGAATTTGTTCACTTGAAATTAGAAATAATTGTATTGAAGACATCAAATCTGAAGGTGCCCACATGGGTGAATTATGGACTGTTTTCTTGATACTTCTTGATATTTAAAAACATGTTGTCCTACTCTTAAAGGGGAGTTTCCATTTTCTTCTAAAATAAAAATTTTTAATTATGATCTCCCACCGCCTCCTAACAAAATTGGGCAAATGAACTCTGTCTGGGTCTTGGTATTTGCGTAAAATAAAATGTATGTGAACAGTGAACATTTCTTTTCAAGAAAATTCAAACTGGAGTCTAAGAATGATCACTTTTCATTGGTGTCGCTTATTTTTGTTCCAAAGATGATTCTTTCAATGTGAAATATCTGCTATTATTCCACCTTCTGTTTTTACGACAAAGAATGTATAGCAGCAGTTGTTTCCTCCCTTTGTGAAGACATTGACATCATAGGGTGTGAGGGGTGGGGAGACAGGTAGAATTCCAGAGATAACTAAACAGTGGAAAATTCATCCTCACAATAAGCGAACATGTGCTTTCTACGACGAGAAGACTGAAGACTAACCCCCCAAAGATATGGCACTATTTGTGTGATGGCAGAACGGGTCCATGTGGGTGGAAATTTCACTCCTTGCACATCTCATTCCTCTCCAGTCTTGATTACCAGCTAGTCTGGAACTCCCAAGAGTAAGCTCTTATGTCATGATGTAGGAGTTGCACCCAACGAGCTGCACAAAGTTGGTAGAAACCTGTTCTAACTGTGAGCATCTCAAGGCTGGGCATGGGTGGGAGGGTTACTAGCTAAAACCAGGATGGATCCCAGGAAGCTTCCTGATGAACCAGATTTGCTAGTGGGAGGGACATGCTTTAGTTTGGTGACTGACAGCAGTTGGCAGCATGCTACAGAGGACTTCCCCAGTAATCACCAGCCTGCTTGGTGAGGGCCAGAAGGAAAACCTCTTTCGATGAAGCCCCGGAGGAGTTTCATGCTTCAGAACTACTATGATTTTGCACTTGGAATGACGCTAGAGAAACCTATGAGGAAAACTTCATTGTGAATCTCTTCTCCACAGTGTCCCCTGAGAAACTTATCACTGTTTGTCAACGGCAGCAGAAGGCCTAATGCTTTTTTTATTAATGGGGTTCTCTTTTTCTTTTGCAAAGGGATTGTTGCAAAATACCATGATTAATTGAAGATTTCTTTTTACTTCTGATTTGCCTGATTGACACAAGTAACCCTTATTAATTTCCCAAGATGCCTAGAGCAGCAAAGGAACACAAGACTATGAATTATTTATTCCGGTATTCAGTGGCCATTTTCATCCTCGTCACAAGTATTAATTTAATGAGATCACATTACCATGCTGTTCACCAACTCTGACATGGGAAGTGTTGATAGAACTGATGAAACACTTTAGATTAAGCAAATTTACTCAAATTCATGTTCAGATACTCAAAACTCTTGCTATGCATTATAGCATGAATACTGTGTCTCTTATTACCAGTTGCATTAAAAAATGATAGAACAAAATAATTTACATCAAAAAGTTAGAAACTCTCACCAAATGCATCAGATCTCTAGCTGCTTGCTGCTTAAAGCACTTTGAAAATGGCAGGTTTAAAATTTAATGAACTTGGTAAATTTTTGCTTCTCTCATTTGTTTAGAGAACATAATATTTTTTATCAAGATGTCTTATAGATTTTAGTCTTCCAAGAGCCAGATAAAGAACACTGTGTGTCACACTGTCAGTTATATTTTGTTAAATGTTGTAGGTCTGACTAAAGTATGTCATTAATCTTTACTATATGATCTATATCTCCATTCATAGCATAAATCCCAGGCCTCTTCTACTTCCTCCATGGGCCCTCATTCTTAGTTAATATTTAAGTATATGTATATTATAAATACAATATTTTTAAAAGACAAATTGCCAACATTTCATGAAAGATGACCAACCTACGGTGAATTTTTGAAGACTAAATGTCATAATTTTCTTATCTTCCAGAACAAACTACAAAACACTTGCTTCAAACATTTTGAAATAATTAGCAATACATCTGGGATTGAGCTGATCACTAGGGGAATTTAAACCTTGTATTTTTCAAAAACTGGAAGTATGGCTTCCAATATTTTTAAATGTATCGATTTTCCATACAACTCCCAGAATTTCCTGTTGAAAATACAGAGCTAACCATATCATTTTGCTGTTTGAAATGATTAATTTTTTTTTTTTTTGCCCATGGAGAGAAAAGTAAATCTTCCTAAGATATGACTTGTGTTTTTAAGCTCATGACATTGTGTATGCAATTGTCGTTTACTGTCCTGCTTTCTTGGTTTACTTTTTCTGTGTCAGCCTGTAAAGGCCAGTTCATATATGACTTCCTCTGTGAATCCTTATGGAACCTCACATGACCTTGTCTATCTGACCTCAGGGCTCACAGGAGCCTGGAATACCGCACTGATTCTGTGTCCGAGCACTGCACAGTGTTCCTTTGTTGGTGGCCTACCACTGAGCCCGAGTTTCTGAGGAGCAGGTAGAACTTCACTGCGCCTCACGCCGCTGGCGGCAACTGAATAGATCAACCAATGATTTGAGACCATTGAGCTAAGTTACCTAAGAGAGCGTTACTTTTGAAGGCAGACGGGTCTTAAGAAATTTGGGGAAACTGTCCTCTATTTGAATGTCAGTCACTGGCTGCTTCTTCACCCCTTGGAAGACTGCAGTCCCCCATTCTAGGAAAAGTGCTTCCTGGTTTTTTTTTGTGTCATCCAGATAAGAGCAAAGCTAAACTGTCAATCAGTAAGGAAGAAGAAATCTAGAGGGATACTGAGAGCAGGGGTCTGCAGCTATGATCTGCACTGGAAAATCCACTGAGACCCAGAGATCAGTGGGGAGGAACAAGAGCTCTGTTTTCTGTTCCCTCGGTGAGGGGCTTTTATGTCCTCTTAGGGACGTCAGTAGAGACCCAACAGTATCCTCAGCTTTCCAAGTCTACCTGTCTCACGGGAATTCACACACCACAAATGACCAGAGCTTTGTTTCCTTCTTGTGACCATCTCTCTCCCTCCAAGCAGGAACCTCTTGTAAAATACAATAAAGTTGCGCATGCTTGTTGAAAAATCACATGTTGAATGTTCTTAAGACTGCTACTTGAACCTCACAAGCACCGTACGAAGAGGATCCTGTCTTTTCCTCACTCTTCCCAGGGAAAGTCTGAATGTACAATACACACCTGGTCCACGAAAGTTAAATCCGGTGATCCCTTCTTTTCATGTGTCTGCATAGATCCTACGGTCCCAGGTGGCTTGCTGTCCGGCTGCCTCATGTGCTGGCCTCTAAGGAACACCTCCCCATACTCCAAAGCAGTCTGTGGGTTAATTCATCACAGTGCTGGCTTTTCTTCCTTCCCTGCCTGACACTTATTCCTGTGTATACTGGACCTTCTCATTTCTTTAGTAGGAATTCAAATACTGCATACTCAGTGAGGTCTTCCTGTCCACCGCATACCCAGCCACTATGACAAGATCTGTGCACTTCTTAAAATACAGCTATTACTGTTTGAAATTCATGTGTCCACTCATTTCCTGTTGGTTTTCTTTCTAATTCACTGTGATGGCGAATTGTGTGTGTCAAGTTGACTAGGCCTCAGAGTGTTCGGCTATTTGGTTAAATGGTATTTCTGCATGTGTCAGAGAGGGGTGTCTCTGGAAGATAATTAATTCGAATGGGTTGCCTGAGTAAGGCAGATGGCTCTCTTCAGTGAGGTTGGGCCTCATCCAATCTTCTGAATAGAATAAAAGACTGAATAAAGTAAATAAATCTTTGTTCATCTTTGAGCTAGGACACACTCTGACCTTCATTAACACCATCAGCTCTCCTGGGTTTCTAGCGTGTTGACTCTGGATCTTGAACTTCTTAGGCTCAGTAGTCACATAAGCCCATTCCTTACAGAGTCTCTATTTATGTATCCATCTATACGATCACTCTCTCCATCTTCTAGCCCTATCTCTCTATGTTGTAGCAAGAGGATGTATGTGGTCCTCAGAGATGGTCAAGGAATTCCACATCCTTCATATTAGTTGCCATTGGCCCGGTGACTAGAAACATTATGAAACATATTTTACAAACTCACGACTTACCCTACTTTATTTTCTCCACATTTGATATGTATGTGAGTGTGTGTGTGTGTGTCCACTTGTGTGTCAGAAACTACAGAAATGAATTGATAAGTTTTGGGGAATATTTAAAATTTTTTACTATGATTGACTTTTTCCCTCCTGAATTCTATATAATAGCTTATGGTGAGAAGTACTTAATGGTCAAATTTTACATGAAATATTTTATGACTTCTTTCATTTGGAAATTCTGTAATTTCACCAAATAATCACGTGTACCAAATAACCTATTGCAAGTGAAAATGTATTATAGGCTCAAAGCCAGGGAGGGAAATCTTGCTTCACTGTTCTCTGCGATGGTAAGAATTTAGTGCTGGAGTAAACATCGGACTCCCTGATGTCTAATTTACTCTATAAGAGCCATATGTTGTGTACTGTACTAGAGGAGATTCATGTTCCTTGTGTCCTTAATTAAACGCTAATCTTAATTGAAAAAAATTCTATTGGCTGTTTCTCTGGAGAACCGAGATTAATACACTTCCTTCAGTAGAATGTGCACTTCATGGAAGGAAGACCTTGTCTTCCTTATTCAGCAATGGCTCTCAGTGTCTAACCCAACGTCTACTACGTACATAGTAGTTGTTCAATAAATATATTTTTTGGCTGAATGAATGGTGCTCTTGATTATTACTATTTTGAAAGGTAACATCAATGGGAGAGAAATTCTCTACTATGTATGTAACTTATAACTCATAAAGTATTATTTCTAATGATTATTTACTCTTTCCAATCCTCAATTTCGTTATCTGTAAAATAGATAAAATCATACCATATTTTTAATATTTATTTTATTTCATTCACTAAAGGATTTGTGGTGGCTTTCAAATTCATACTATTATTCATTATGCTATAAATGTTAAAATAAATAAAAAGATAAAACACAATCCAGAAAGAGGCAAATAAACATGAAATTGGTAGATCCTAAGTTTAATAGCTACTTAGAAAAAATTTGCTGTGTAATCTTTTTATTTTGACCTTTAAAATAACTCCTAAATATGATAAGGTATACAACAATATCTGTCCAATTATGCTCAGAGTGTTTGCAGGGAGTGGGTAAGCATTTTTGAAGAAGATAATGTATGTCAAAAGGCTTTGTATGGAGTGAACATACATTTACTATTATTAGTGTTACATATTGAATAACCTTCTTTATAATTGTATTTTCTTATTCTATATTACTTATATTTCTATGTAATTTTATTTTACTCACATTGCTTTTTATATACAACTCTGCTGTCTTCCTAAGGATGTTATCAGAGTCTTGATTAACAGGAGTGCCCCTCCCCTCCACCCCATCCCTTTTCTTTTTAATTTGCTGCACATTTTTTTCCCTATAATTTGGCTTTTCTTTTCTTGGATAATTCTCCTGGTAATCATGTGGTAGATAGAATGTGAGAGCTGGCTAGAAACACATTTGAAACTCAAGATGGTAGAACATTACAGAAGGGACTACGTAGATAGTAAAATACTGTAAGCAGAATGTATGGCGTTGAAAGAATCCTGTTTTTCTGATTTGAGTTTTCCTTCTGGTTTGATGGATGTATTAATGGTCCATGAGTTATTTAGGCATCACTCATGGTGCGCCTCCCGCGTTGTCCATAGTAGCACCCTCTGGCCACCAAGAAGGATTTTCTGGACAGTCTTTCCCCTAGAGGTGGCTTACTTATGTCATGGCTCACAGGAAGTTATCGTCAACAATATGCCAGTAAAAAACTGAAACGCACACCCACAATGTGTTTTATATAAAATGCACTGCAAGTTGTATGTAATTGAATTTAAAGGAAAGAAAAGAAAAGAAACTTATCATAAAGTTTTCCAGCATAACAAATAACTTTATCATAGTTATAGCGCATGAAGGTTAGAATGATGGCCAAAGAATTGGCTTTGAGATGCCCTTTCCCAGTTAATACATAAGTAAATATTAAGTTTATTTTGGTAAGAGGAGTAAAGTTTACCCTATCCTAAAATAATTGTAAAAATAAGTAAGAGAGCCAGTTCTAATGTGTTACATGTGAGTAGAAATAAAAAATCATGTGTTTTTCTTTTATTTGTTTTATTTTGTTTTGTTTTGCCATTGGCAACCAATCTTCCACATACAAATTGAGATATCTCCATAAAATTTTCTCCAATATTCCTCAAAAGGATGGCTTCTGTGTTATAGAACAATTAATGAAACATTAAAATTATTGCTAAAGAATGCATAGTCAAAGAATAATATTTTAAAGAAAAATGAACAATTCAACATATGAAAACAACATAAACAAAACTTTAAAAACACCAGCATGAGGTATTCTTTATATAAATGTCAAAAACAAGGGGGTGGGGGTGGGGGTGGGTGGAAAGCCCACTTGGAGTCATTATAGAAATACATGTTTAAAACTAAAAACATTAAAATCAATTAGTAACTCACATAAAATTTATAGCTGCTCTTAATAAAATAGATGTTTTAAATCTTCCACAACTGTTCCTTCATTGGATTACTTTTGGATGAACATGTTAGAAAAAACTATCCAAATTAAACTTTGAATTGAAGACAAGTGTTCCAACTATTTTTAAGTGGTTTTATTATGGTTAAAATGGAATTTTGGTGTAATTTGAATGGCCACCATGAAGGTTATTGTCAGGAAAGTGTGACCACAATGAACGAGACTAACATAGGCCAAGCTTCCTCTTTAAAAAAAAAAAAAAAATCCCACCAAATTCTTTCTTTGAAGTAATGAGAATTACATTGTGGTTGTGCAAAGCTATCATTCTTCCAGGAGGACTCAGAGTAAAGATCTGCAGGCAAAATTCATAAAATAATCATTGTTGCTCCATTTCCTTTGGCTTCACTCTTGTTTATATATCACTGTGAGGGTTTAGATTACTGCTCTGTTTGTGAAGTGTAGCCATGTTGGTATAGAGCAGGGGTGGCCAACATTTCTGTATATAAGATCTACTTTTTATCTTAAAAGTGTGTCGCGATCGACTTGTTGTCATAGGCGTAGTCTAAGGGGGAAGAAGAGGTGTGAAATGCATACTATGTTTATACACTGTGTTTCAGTATAAGGTGCATTCCAGCGAGGTATGGGTAGATAAGTAAAATATATGTTCAAACTATTTTTTATTTTTTAAATCACTTATTAAGTTTTTGAGATATAGGCTCATGAAGAAAATAAATTTCCAGACCCAACTTTTGATAGCAGCATTCCGTACATGCGGTA
>PVKE010018873.1:0-29074 GCA_004027555.1 Craseonycteris thonglongyai
GATCCTCGGTCCCCAGGGCTGCAAAGCGAGCGCTTAACCCACTGAGCCATCCCGGCTTCCCCAAGTTTCAGAATTCTAATACAATTATGACAATTATATTTTTTAAACTGAGATCCTAAGCTATTATTAAAACCTTCTATCTTTATCTTTAAAAAGAAGTCTCTGTGTTTCTGCTAAAACTCTTTTATTCCTGTGGATAGTGCTCCAGTTAAGCAATTTTTGGAAGGATTCTAACTCCAGCATATGATTAGGGTAATAGCGAAGAATTTCAGCAGCCATGTAAAAAGTAGAAAAAAATTAATATAATGAAACATTACAATAAATAACCCCAAAATGCCAATAATGGGTTTTATTGGGAGGAATGGAAAGGCATGATGATCTATTAAAGAAAAGGGGATGTCTTTCTGTATAGATAAAGATAGCAGAAATGGAACCAACTGATGGTTAAATTCCACTTTTAAGAATATAAGACAACATAAATGAAACTGGCCTAACAAAAAAGTGGTCTAATTCAGCCAAAGTCATACAGAGAAAATACCATGATAGAAAATAACTCATTCAGCAGTAACAGTTTTGAGCATCAGGTACAACAATATTATTGGCAGGAGCTTTGCCTTCAAGCTACCAGCCGCACTGGAACTTTGGAATTACACAATTCACATGCCTGGGAATGTGCAGGCCATCAGCAGGGGAGGGAGAGGGCGTCTTTTTGTGAGAAAGCATGACATTTTTTTAACGTACATTATGAAATGGCTTGGCGGAATCTTGGCGTGTAAATACTAAGGTTCGTGTATTCTTTGTTGTAGCTCTACAGAATGTTAAGCGCTGTATTTTCTAAATCTTAACATTTTAGAGTGCTTAAAATGAGTACTCTTCCCATTTAATTGGACCCTTTTTCCCCTCTGATGGGCAGACTATGAGGTTTCCTAAGAGCTTTCCCTAAGTCTCAGAATCAAAGAGGTTTGATTGGTTCTTTCCTTCACCCGTTTGTTTTATTGTGTTGGTGATCACTTGGCTTTTCATGTAACCCTGAGAGAAAGAGATTTGTTTACACTCCCCTAGGTTTGGGGAGGGCACTTGGGTCTCTGAGGAAGGAGGCAGCTTTGGATAACATTAAGAAACTAGAATTTAGTGGTGATGTTGCATAATGAAACCACATTCTACCCAGGACCTAACATAACCAGCCAAGTCAACCACCTTAGAACATTTGATGCAGAGTTAAAATTGATTCAATCTTCTTTGTGAGCGAAATTGTATTCTTTCCTTGTGTTCTGAAAGCCAAATTAGAATAAGCCAGGCATAATAACATAATTAATCATGGCATCTATAAAAGTTATACATCCACACCTTTTCACCAATGTGCAAAGCAGGCAAGAGTAGTAACAAAACAGAAGGCAATGGCCCAGCTGACTTCTTCCAATCCCTGTAATTTATTGGAAAATGACTTTAAGATTTCAATATAAAATATATGTGTGAAATAGTAATAGGATTAAATCTCCTACAAAGAAAAGAAAAACTATTGAAATAACTTTGTGTTCAGCACTGCTGGGTTTCAAATGGTCTGTCTTTTACTGGGAACTTGTTCTAACATTCAGGAAGTTAACCATCTCAGCTACAGACCTGATCAGCTGTGAAAGTCACTCTATTTCACAGAAAAAAAGAATATGGTGTATCCACTAATATCCACCTTAGGATACATGGACAAAGGATCTGAATTGCCTGTCCTAACCCAATTTATCAGTCACTATAAAGTTCAGATGGTGTTTTCCCCAGTGACAGCTCTGTCAAGAGAATTTTAACCTTCCAGTGCAGGCAATGATGTTTACATTTTTACCTGTGTTAGCCTTTCAAATCCCCAATAGAAGGGTAGAAACTTTGAAAGAAAACCACCAGAAAATTGGCATTCCCTCCAAAGTTGCCTCACAATGTTCACTATTAGACAAGATGAATATTATCATTGTTTCTCTTTCTGCCTGACACATGAATATGACTATTAAACCAAAGATAAAAGTGTATTCCCTGATAGTCACAGAGATATTTAGGGTGAAAATACACTGATGAAGGAAAGAACTCCTAGATGTATTAAGTGTTAAAAGCTGGATGCAGGACAACACATACAATACGAGTATGTTGACAAAAATCTATGGACGTGTATATATGTCCATCTAGAAGGATACATACCAACACTTTGCTTTGTCAGGACTATTTGAATTTTTAACAAATGAAGTGGATTATTTTGTTAGTTGCATTGAAATGAAAACAATTGATAACATAAAGCACCAAAACATCAGACACAGCCAAGACTTAATAACTCAGCCATATTTTTCTCTGTTTTGGCAGAATTCTATTAGTCATTACATTTTCTGTAGTGTGTTTTATTGAAAAGGCTGTCTGAAGTAAAAGAAAACTTGTGTATGATGTCGCTTTACAATTGCTAGACTACTGTAGTGTACCATCCAGCATTAAATAAATCATGCATGCAACAAACACTGGATGGGTGTATGGACAGACAGATGGATAGATGGACAAGGTAATAGTACCAAAATCTTTCTAACTTACCATACCACTTGGCTGATTGATAAGAGAAATAACAGTTTGGAATAGTAGTTTTTTTTGAGCAATTTTGATTATACAGTAGGTTTAGAATTGCTAGTGTTTATAGTACCTCTGACTGCATTTGAGAAAGAATTTTGCTCTTGTTCACTGATAGCTTTTTAATATTTCATGTGCTCCACAAGTCACAAACCACTAAGCAAATTTTCAAGAATTTTCAAACACAGTAAGCCTCACCAAATGTGAAACTCCCTCCCATGGGTTCTTCTACTGCCTCCAAACATTAGTTTTATTATCTTCTTGTGGCATATATTGAAGATTTTATCAAGTCCTACAAAAACCAAAAAGGAAAAATAAATAGATCAGGGAACCGTCTATTTCATCAACCTCCTCAGCTGAAATTATGGTTGAGTTAAGGGTAAGGTAATCAGTAAAATACCTAAAATATTTCAATGTTCTATAATTACTTGTAACTCTCTTTCTGACCCATCTTTAAATTTGAATGCTTTCTTTTTGAGATTAGAAGCAAGGGATTTATTTATTTGTTTTTAGTTTATTGTGGTAAGAACACTTAATATGAGACCATTTAAACAGATTTTTAAGTATACAATACAGTATTGTGAACTATAAGCACAACATTACACACAGTTTTAGAATTTATTCATCTTGCATGATTAAAACTTTACAGCCACTGTTTAGCAGGTCTCTATTTTTCCCCTTCCCCAAGTTTCTGGAAACCAGCATTCTACTCTCTGCTTCTATGAGTCTAACTACGAGTGTTTTCTTTTATTTATTTATTTATTTTAAGATTTATTTTTATTGTTTTTGACAGAGAGAGAGAGATACAGAGACAGAGGCAGATAGACGGGGGAGGGCCCAGAACAGTCTCCATAGTTGCACATCCTTCGTTTTTCCACATAGTTTCATTCCACAGGTGGGTGTGGGGCTGCACAGGGCAGGAACTGGGCCGGGGTCTCACCCTGGTGAGAACTGAACTGGGGGAATTCCCCAGTTCAGCATATGGGTCCACACAGGCCGGGACCAGGATTCGATCCTAGGTCCCAGGGATGCAAAGTGAGAGCTTAACCCACTGAGCCATCCCGGCTTCCTGACTACAAGTATTTTAGATTCTTCATATAAGTAGAATCATGCAATATTTGTCCTGTGACTGGCTTATTTCACTTTACATAATGTCTCCAAGGTTCATACTTATCAAATATTACAGGATTTCTTTCTTTTTTTTATTGTTGAATTTATTGGGGTAACACTGGTTGGTAACAATTTCATAGTTTCTAGGTATACAATTCTACCTTACACTGTCTGTGCATTGCATGATGTGCTCACCACCCAGAATCAGCTCTCTTTCCATCACCATGTGTTTGATGCCCCTTCCCTACTCCCCACCTTCCACCCACCTCCCCACTTACCTTCAGGTAACCATTGAACTATTGACTGTGTCTATGAGTTTTTGTTTCTTTGTTACTTTCAGTTTTACATTCCACCTGTGAGTGCAGTCATATGTTTCTTGATTCTTTCAATTTTAAGTCATCAGAGTAGTCATGAAGATAGAAAGACCACAAACCACAGGACTTGGTACAAGCATGTAGCCAGGTTCTGACACTGGGGAGAGACCACTGTGCATGGTGTGGTGAGGGTACGTACATACAAGAGATTCCACCCTGTGGCTACCCTCTCTAAGTTTCACACATTCTTGCTTTTTTGCTGTTTTCCCTAGTGTCCTTTCATTATAGGCTAGCAAGTCTTATGAACTGCTTCATCTACTTCTCATTTCCTCTACTTCCAGCCCTGATGCTTTTGATTTGGAGTTTTTGAGCATGTTGCCTCATTAATTGTGTGGTGTTGGAGTAGTCAACAAGTCACCTGTGATTCCTTAACTGTAAATTAAGGGTATTAGCCTGGATAGATCAAGGTTACATCCAGGTCTAAGATTTGATATTTCCATGCCTTTTGTAGAATTATTTCAGATATAAACAGCAAGATTTATCACCTATTAGTGTCCTATCTCTTATCTTGCTGATGGTTTCCCTAATACCCGTAACTACTGGCAGATTTCAGGCTGTCCACACAAACCCTGTCTCAACCATTCAGATGCTCTGGAGTGTCTAATGATGATTGAATCCAATCAGGAAAACATTCCACCGGCTCAGAGTCACAAAGATCAAAAGATAACATATGTGGGCATGTTATAACACAGATTTTGTTATTGATAAATATTTACCTTAGTTACATCATCATTAAAATGAAAATAGTGGCAAAAAGTTAGTAGACATTATGTACACTTGGAATTGTGTGAATTCATCTTTAAGATAGCTTTGCTTAATAAATCTTTAAGGCAGCGGTGCCTAACCTTTTGTCTTCCCTGGGCCACACTGGAAGGACTGTCTTGGACCACATATAAAATACACGAATACTAATGATAGCTGATGAGCTAAAAAAATTGCAAAAATAATCTCATAATGGTTTTAAAAAGTTCATAAATTTGTGTTGGAACACATTCAAAGCCATGCTGGGCCACATGTGACTCATGGGGCATGGGTTAGACAAGCTTGGTTTAAAGGTTGAGATTCTATGACTACCAAAATATTGCTACAGTAATAGAGGGAGATACCTGGGACTGGCTTCCACGTTCTGGTCAAAGGAAGATATGATGTTACCTGAAGAAATAACTTGTCCTATGACATTAATTTCATCAACATTAAGTTGCAATACTATGAGAATTGTACAATATAAATATCCTTTCATTTCTTTATATTGTAAAAATATTGTCTGATATCTACTAACAGCAGTGCACAACTACTGAACAATTTAAAGGAATGGGGACATGGGGTACAGTGGAAGAAATGGATAGTTTGTGGTAACCACCATTTTTAAGTTATCTCTCTAAGTCTGAAAACCAAGAATCACTAAACCTACAAATGTCTGAGTACAGATAGTTGTTTTACAAAAATACTTCTAATTTCAATCCATTTAAAATTTTTACTGGAAATTTTTCTAATTTAACATAATGAAAAGAATGACAGGTTTTTAAAGTACAATTGAACAGGCAAGTACAATTGAACTAGGCTTATATTCATGTGTTGTTTTCAAATTAACACATGAATATAAGCCTAGTTCAGGATTGCAACTTTGAAACTGTGTGAAATCTTTTCTACCAATGAACACTGAAATTTATTTATAACTATTTGTATTCCATTTTTCAAACAAATGCTTTAACCTTAGCATGTTCATAGTCCCTTTCTTTACATCTTTGTGAATAAAATATCTGCAACCATGTCAGACATTTAGTAAAAATATGATTTATCTCACCTATCTCATTCTATATATATGGCCAAGTCTTAGAAGTACAAAAGGAAACTGTGGATAGTAAATTGTTTCTGTCTACAGGTTTTCTAATATTTCAGTGTTCAATTAAACATAGTTTAAATTAATCAGAACATCCAGGAATGAACACTAGTGAGACTGAATGAGGCAGAAAATTTGATTGTGTTATACATAAAATTCAGCTATTCAGTGCAATTCTCCAATTGTGGTAATTCCACTGTCCTGATTACAATTATTTCATCTATGTGATGCATATATATTTTAATCTTCTCCTGACACTGTCTGTTACTATAAATGAATTTTTCTTCCCAGCTTTTCACAAATACATTTGCATTATTGAGGTCATGCCCAATTATAGGGCTTGGTTCCATGATTTAAACAATACTTAATCTTAGCTCCTGAGATTATTTTTGCGTTAGATGGTAATTGATTGAAAATCCACTGACAAATAATAAAGATATCATTTTCAGTTAATGAGTTTGCCAAAGGAGGATTCATATCCTTATATTTTCAAAAGAAACATTTCTTGACCTTGAATACATTACTAAAACTCCCTTGTATCACTAAACAGTCACACAGATGTTAAACTTCGGTTTTTAGCCTAAAGCTCCTCTAGGTATGGGCAAACTTCCTCTAAAATCAGGACCCAAATATGTGTTTAGTCCCTGTGGCCTTGACCTCTTGAAGTAAGTCCACTTGTGTTATAATCTGCATCCATATTGTCCTTCCTCCTTTTCTTTCTTCGTTCCTCTTTTTCTTCTGTCTTTCCTTCCTAGCTGCTTCCCTCTCTCCTTCCCACCCCACCTTGCCTTCTTTTCTCTTTTCTTTCTTAATTCCTTAATGTCTTTTTTTGTTCTTCCTTTCTTTCTCCACTGGGTGTCAAAATTGCTTTTTCCACTTTCTACTGTTGAGTCTGGGTTCCAGAGGAGGAAAGGTGAAAGGAGTTGAAAATTACAACATTGGCAGAAAAGCAAGGAAATATGTGTGGGCAAATAACATATTTTAGTGTCTCCTTTTAATTTCTCCCCACTTTTGCTTATTTTTACATTTCAATTTATACAACAAACCTGAGTCAAGCATTCTTGTTTTATGTTTTACTCTTGCTTCATTTTTCAATTCTTAAGCACCTATTTATATAAATATGGTTAAATTTTGGTTCAGAAATTAAAAAAAAAAAAACTGCCGCCATTTCTATTTTATTGAAATTTTGGAAAATTTAGAAACATTTCACCTGGCATGGTGTTGAATCAATCCCCAGATATTCCCAGTACCAGTCCAAACTCCATTACTGATTGATTATCAGCACCGTTTTAGAAATCACTTAAATTCCTTATTAGCATTTTTACCTAAAGCAGAGACAGTAATAACACCAAAAACTTTGTCATATGATCAAACCTAGTAAACCACCCCTGAAAGATACTGCCATCACCCCACCCTGGGCATACAAATCTAAGGATTACTTTGTGAAATTGTGTAGGACACAGACAAGGAGAGGAAGATATTTTCAATTAAGCAAATCTAGCAATAAGATTTGACAGAGTCAGCTGTGCAGATGGATTGAAATTTTGACTTCTTTCATTATTAATAAATTCTTTATTCCTATGTCATCTAAGGATAATGATCTATTCAAACTGTCTCTTAAGCTACAGATGATTATAAAATCTGATGATATAAAAAAATATTCTGTGCCTTAGAGTCACTTGTGAATCCTGGGGAGTTGAAATAGAAACAACTTACTTATATACCTAAAGTAGTTTGTATATCATCATCTATTTAGGTTTTCTGAATAAAGGAAAGTTTTTATTGCATAATCTCAAAATTGTTATTAAGGCTTCTTTCTTCTATCTTATTACCTTTTCCCTATATTTGCTTTGGGTATATTCATAAAGTGAAAGACTATTTCTTAGTCATCTAATTATTTTGAAGCTCCAATAGTATAATTTTTTTTGTTTTTTAACTCCGGAATCTTTAATGATGATGTTACTAAAGCTCTCTGCTATTTAATCATTTTTAATATTTAGTCATTGTCTTGCAAGAAATGGGGCCTTTTTTTCTAATGGGTAATTTATGCCATAAAAATTCCCTGAAGGGGATAAAGCATCAGTAGAGAGGATGATGCTCTTTAAGACAGAGGTCCCCAAGCTCCTGGGTCCACAGACCAGTACAGGATTGTGGCCTGTCAGGAACTGGGCCGCACCGCAGGTCAGCGGCAGGCGAGCCAGGGAAGCTTCATCTGTATGTACAGCTGCTGACATCACTCCCATTACTGCCTGAGTTCTGCTTCCTGTCAGATCAACAGCAGCATCAGATTCTCATAGGAGCACGAACCCTACTGTGAGCTATGCATGTACATTCGCCCCTTCCCTGTCTGTTGAAAGATTGTTTTTCAAGAAACCATTTCCTTGTGCTAAAAACGTTAGGGACCACTGCTTTAAGGCACATTTTTCTCACTTATGTGATTTTTTTTTAACTCATGTATGAATACAAAAGGGCAGGAAATGAAATATGATGTTATAGGTAACATTATTCTATTTGCTGAGTAAAGTATCAAATGATAATAATAGAAAATGTGAAATTAGACATTTTAAATAACAATTTGAACTGTTTATAAGACATTCCTACCTAGATGTCCCAAAGGGAACCTGGTCCCAACTTGATTTCAGCTTATTGTGCCAGCCTCCTCCCTCATTCAGGCCCTGTTCCCCACACATGGTGATTGCTAATGCCTTCCAATATTGCAGTCTTACCTCTCCCCAACCCATGCAGTTCCTACAGCAATCTTCACTTTGAGCAATATTTAATAATATTGTTCTTGTAAAAGTAATTTGAAGTAGATTTGTAAAGTATATCAACAACAACAACAAAAAAACCATGAATATAAAAATCTCACCACTCATCGATATTGATTAACATTTCGGTATGTGTCTTTCCAGTATGTCTGTATTTGTGTGTATATAGTTTTGGAGAGTACTGGACATATTATTATACAGCTTGTGATTTTTAAGTAAATTTCAGATTTAAGTATATCACACACGCAAGTCATAAGTTAACAGCTTGATTAACTTAACACCCAGATCAAGAAATAGTTCATTCCCTCGCTGGAAGCCGTCTTTTTTTCTTTTTTTTAAAGATTTATTTTTATTGTTTTTTGACAGAGAGACAGAGAGGAGAAGGGAGTGGGCCCAGAGCAGTCTCCATAGTTGACAGCAGTAGTTTTCCATATAGTTTCATTCCACAGGTGGGCACAGGGCTGCGCAGGGCAGGAACTGGGCCAGGAGCCTCCAACATAGGCCCAGCAAGAATTGAACTGGGGACACTCCCCAGTTCAGCATGTGGGTTCTCATGGGCCGGAGCCAGGATTCCATCCTCGGGCTCAGGGGCTGCAAAGCGAGCACTTAACCCGCTAAGCCATCCCAGCTTCCCCTGGAAGCCTCCTTTTCGTCCCCTCCCACACATTACATCCAGTAACCACTATTCTAACATTGTTAATTGTGCACATGTTTCAATTTTATATACATAGAATTATACAGTATGTTTTCTTGTTTGTTTTCTTTCATTTAATATTCTCACAGTATTTTGTTTGTTTTCATTATAGCATATGCCATGTACAAATAACATGTAGTTATCCATTCTACTTCTATTGGAACCTGGATGTTTCTGTTTTCAGCTCTTACAGATAATACTGCTATGAACATTCTTGTGTGTGTGTCATTTGGTGCACATATAGATGTATTTGTGTTGGGCATATACGTAAAAGATTTACTGGGACAAAGAGTGCATGTGCTAGCTTTAGTAGATGCTGCCAAACAATGTCTCAAAGTGATTGTAATTTTTATAAATAACTTCTATCAATAGCATATGAGACTTTTCATTGTTCAACATCACTGTTAATAACAGAAGGTTTTGTTGTTTTTATTTCTAAATTTGCCATTCTGGTGGGTGTGTAGAGTTATCTTATTTGTGATTCTCTAATGATTAATGTTTTCGTAGGCTCAGTGCTATTTGGATCCAAAATCCATTTGGAAGACCTATAGTTTCCACTCTGACATGGAAGTTGTCATTTCTGTCCTTACAACATGAAGAAATTTGAACACACTGAAAATCAATAACTCTTCTTAGATCCATCATAAAGTAGGAGTCACAGAACAAACCACTGCCTCAAAAACTGCAGACAAGCAAATATAGAGAATCAGCACTCATAGAAACAATTCAAGTGAACCTGACAATTTTAGGGGGGAGGGGAGCTCAGTGTGCACTAGTTTAAAATTAAAAAGTTCAGGGGCAGGGAAGCTGGGATGGCTTAGTGGGTTAAGCACTCGTTTTACAGCCCAGGGAACCAAGGATCGAATACCGACTCTAGCCCGTGTGGCCCCATATGCTGAACTGGGGTGCGCTTCCCATGGAGGAGGCTCTCAGTTCAGTTCTTGCCCCTGGTTCAGCCTTGGCTCGAGGGGGCGTGCCTCCCACGTCAGAGGCCTTAGTTTGCTTCCTGCCCGGTGCGGCCCCCACCCACCTGTGTGGAACGAAACCATGTCAAAAACTGATGATGTACAACTACAGGGACTGCTCTGGGCCCTTCCCCTTCTCTCTGTCTCTCTTTGTCTCTCTCTCTCTCTCTGTCTCTGCCAAAAACAATAAAATAAACCTTTTTTTTATTGTTACATTTATTGGGGTCACATTGATTGGTAACAATTAGATAGTTTCCAGGTGTACAAATCTACATTATACCACCTATGCATTGCATTATGTGCCCACCACCCAGAATCAGCTCTCCTTCCATCGCCATATATCTGGTGCCCACTCCCCCCACCACTCTCCCTTCCCCCTCCTCTCCTTCCCTTAATTTATCACCAAGCTATTGAGTGTGTCCATAGGTCTCTGTCTTTGTTACTTCCAGTTTTATATTCCACCTATAAGTGAGATCATATGTTCCCTGATTCTTTCAGTCTGACTTATTTCGCTGAATAAGATGGTCTCAAGGTCCATCCATATTGTCACAAGTGACTGTATTTCATCATTTCTTATCACTGAATAGTATTCCATTGTGTAAACGTACCACATCTTCTTTATCCAGTCATCTATCAGAGGGCATTTTGGTTGTTTCCATGTTCTGGCCACTGTGAACAGTGCTGCGATGAACATGCGGGTACAGACATCTTTGCAGATTAAGGTTTTCAGGTTTTTTGGGTAGATCCCCAGGAGAGGGGTTGCTGGGTCATATGGTAATTCTATTCCTAATTTTTTGAGGAATCTCCATACAGCCTTCCATAGTGGTTGTACCAGTTTACATTCCCACCAGCAGTGTATGAGGGTCCCTTTTTGTCCACAGCCTCTCCAGCACTTGTTATCCCTTGTTAAAAAAAAAATTAGGGGGCCCAGCCTTAAGGAGGCCCCAAAACTTTCATGATTTTTACCTCCAAGAGACCAGTCAGGTTGTCATGGTGAAAATCTGAGAAAATTCCCTCTTGCTTCCAGCAGGGAGAGGATGAAAAGTAATCATTTTGAAATGCACACAGGGGGAAATTACCCATTTTGGAATATGCCTAAAGCACTATATTCTTATTTCTGTTCTGATAACAAAGACCAGCTCTCAAGGGAAAATACAAAAGTATTATCTTAACTGGGGAAAAGATAATTAGTCAATGCTTGCTTCTGCATGTCTTTTAGTCTCATATAAGGGTAGGGGGAAAAAGTCTAAGGAACTCTTCTGCATGTCATAGCCCAGGGACTCTCCCCATTAAAAATTATATATATATATATATATATATATATATATATATATATATATATATATATAATTACATAGTCATAAGATAATAGAATTTCATATAGAATATCCCAGTATAATAGTATATGTGCTATAATATGAATAGATATATAAACTATTCCAATATCTTGCCAGCATATATGTATAGTAGACTCTCAGTTAACCCATGGATATTGGTAGATGTCAGATAAATGTAAGTAGACTCTCCATTAACCAGTATTCAAGCAATTGGCACTCTCAAGCAACTGGCAAGAAAATTTTGCCTGTTGCTTGAGAATGTCAGTTGCTTGAGTTCTGGTTAACAGAGAGTCTGTGGTTTATAATAGAATGTATAGAATATCCCAATATCTTGCCATCGTATCAAAAAAGCTCTGGGATAATAACAGGGGATTACAACTGACAGTTGTGCAACACAGACTAAGAAGTTTCTAGGAAAACTCAAATACAACAGAGGGGACAAAAACAAAGATACTAGAAGAACTTGAAGCCTCTAATACCTACAGATACAGCAAATAGTAAACATAGCCTAACTTCTTGCCAGAAAAACAAAATCTCACACTGATGGTCCATTTACCTCAGTTCCTATTACTCAAACATTGTATCTAGCTTTCAAGAAAAAGTTACAACTCACACTAAAAGCTAAAAACAAACAAACAAAAAACACACAGTCTGAATATATAAAACACGCTTTACAACCAAATTCAGATATGACATGATTTTCAAATTATCAGACCAGGAATTTAAAATAACCATGATGAGTGTGCTAAGAGCTCTAATGGGAAAGTGGGCAACAGGCAAGAACTTATAGGCCATGTAAGCAGAGAAATGGAAACCCTAAGAAAAAATTAAAAGGAAATGCTACAAACCCAAAAACACTGTAAAATACTTCATCAACAGCAGAATAACATTCTTCTCAAACTCATGTGGAACATTCACCAAAATAAACTACCTCTAAGCCGTAAGACATATATCTGTACAAATTTTAAAGAACAGAAATCATAGAAAGTATATTCTAAGTTAAAATAAAAATCAATAATAGATTATTTAAAATGTTTGAAGATTAGACAAAGCACTTCTAAATTACAAATGGGTCAAAGAAGAAGTCTCAAGAAAAAAATTTTAAATACTTTAGTTAAATGAAAATATATTTAGCAAGATTGGCAAGACACAGTGAGAGCAATGCTTAAAGGGAACTTTATAGCATCGACTATATATACAAGTATTAGAAAAGAAAACTAATTGTTACCAACCAATGTCACCCCATTAAATTTAACAATAAAAATAAATAAATAAATAGGAAAGAAAAGAATAGAAGGAAGTTCTAAAATCAGACACCTGAGCTTCTACCTTAGGAAACTAGAGAAAGAAAAGCCATAAAGGGGATGGTGGGATGGCTTACGGGTTTGAGTGCTCATTTGCAGCCCTGGGGTCCAAGGATGGTATCCTGACCCCGGCCCATGTGGATCCATATGCTGACTGGAGTGTGCTCCCAGTTCAGTTCTTACCCAGTGAGCTTCCCATGTGGGAGACCCCCAGCCTGGTTCCTGACCCACATAGCCCTGTGCCCAACTGTAGAACAAAACTATAACAAAAACTAACATACAACTATGGAGACCGCTCTGGGTCCTCCCCCTTCTCTCTGTCTCTCTCTGTCTTTCCCTCTGTCAAAAACAATTAATTAAATACATAAATACATAAGTAAGTAAATAAAAAGAAAATCTATAAAGCAAACAGAAGAAAGTAACTGATAAATTTTATAGCAGAAATCAATTAAATTGAAAGAAGAGAAATAATAGAGAAATTTTTTTTAAAAGCCCAAAGTAGGTTCTTTGAAAAGATCAATAAAATTGGTAAGTTTTTAGTCAGGCTAACCAAGAGAGGTTACCAATTACTGTACTAATATCAGAAATGAAAGGGAACATCATATTGATCTGATGGCCATTAAAAAGATAATAAGTGACTATTATGAACATCTCTATGCCCACAAATTTGATAACCCAGATAAAATGGACTAATTTGCTGAATGATGCAGTCTACCAATACTCACACAAGGAGAAACAGATAATCTGAATAGCCTTATATCTTAAAGAAATGGAATCAACAATTAATAACTTTCCAAAACAGAAAGCATCCAGCACAGATAGTTTCACTGGCATTTCTTCCAAACATTTGAAGAAAAAAAAAAAAATGATAGCAATTCTCTACTGTCTATCCCAGAAAATGGAAGCAGATGGGACATGTTCTAACTCATCTCTTAGGACAACATTACCCTAATATCAAAACCAGATAAAGATATTACAAGAAAAGAAAATCCAGGAAGCCGGGATGGCTCAGCAGGTTAAGCACTTGCTTTGCAGCCCTGGGGACCAAGGATCAAATCCTGGTGGTGCCCATGGGTACCCATTTGCTAAACTGGGGTGTGCTCCCCATGCGGGAGGCCCCCAAATTGGTTCTTGCAGAGGCAAGTTTCCCATGTGGGAGGCCCCCGGTCTTCAAAAAGAAAAGAAAATTACAGGAGTAAAAACAATCCATTAAAGGAAGAATAGTCTTTTCAAATGGTGCTGGAACAACTGGATCCAGATGCAAAATAATAATAATAAATCTAGATGTAGACCTTACACCTTTCATAAAAGTTAACTCAAGCTGGATCATATGCCTAACCATAAAATGCAAAACTATAAAACTTCTAGAAGATAATATAGGAAAAAAATCTAGGTGGCCTTAGGTTTGACAATGAGTGCTTAAATATAACACCAAAAGTATATTCATGGAAGAAAAAAGTCAATAAATTGGACTTCATTAAAAATAAAATGTTCTGCTCTGTGACAGACACTGTCAGAGAATGAAAAGTCAAGCCACAAACTGGAGAAAATTTTTACAAAACATATCTGGTAAAGGAGTTGTGCCCAAAATATACTAAAAACACAAAATTTGACAATAAGAAAAAACACAATTAAGGAATGGCAAAAGATCTGAATAGACACCTCACCAAAAAAATATATGCAAATAGCAAGTAAGCAAATGAAAAAAAATGTTAAATATTATATAATTAGGAAATTCCAAATTGAAACAACAATGATATCTCGTTACCCACATATTAGAATGCCTAAAATCTAAAAAACACTGACAACACCAAATGCTGGCAAGGATGTAGAAAAACAGAACCTCTCATTCATTACTGTTGGGAATACAAAATAAAATAGCCACTTTGGAAGACTAACCATACAAATATCAATGTGTTCCTAGTTATCTACCCAAAAAAGTTGAAAACTCATGTCCACATAAATGTTTATTGCAGCTTTATTCATAATTGTCCCAAACTGGAAGCAACTAACAGGTCCTTCGATAGGCAAATGGATTAACCAAACTATGGTACATCTATACAATAAAATGTTATTCAGCACGAAAAAGAAATGAGTTATCAAGTCAGAAAAAGACATGGAGGAGCCTTAAATACACATTGGTACATGAAAAAAAGAAGTCTTAAAAGGTTACATACTCTATCATTCCAACCATATGATATTCTGGAAGAAGCAAAACTATAGAGACAATAAAAAGATCTGTGGTTGCTATGGATTTGAGAAGGGGGATAGGAGGGATGAATAGATGACGCACAGGGGAACTTCAAGGTGATGAAGCTATTCTATATGATACTGTATTGGTGGATATATGATATTATGCATTTGTTAAAACCCACAGAGCTGTACAGCACAAAGAGAACGCTATAGACTTTAATTAATAATTTGTGTCAGTATTTGTTTATCAGTTGTAACAAAGTACCACACTAATGCAAGATGCTAAAATTAGGGCAAACTGTGTGCAAGGAAGAGAGGGGTATATGAGAACATTCTGTATTAGCTGCTCAATTTTTCCATAATTTTAAAACTGCTAAAAAATAAAGTCTATAATTTTTTTTAAGTTTACATAGAATTGATTTGTGTATATGTTCTGAACTACAGATTATGATTCCATATGTACATATAGCATATATATACACAGAGAGATTCTATTAATATACAGCATATATATTTATGTATATATTCTATATATATTGATATTAAATTTACTCAGCACTGCAGCAAGGGCAATTTATCATGAAACAAAGTGATAAAGCAGTGTCATATATATATATTATTCTGGATTCTTGAGTGTGTTGCTCAAATTTATTTCTTCAGCTCTAATTCCTCCCCTGAACTCCAGGCTCATAAGGCCAATAACCTACTCAACATTTCTACTAAGATAGCTAATAAATAGACACCTAAAATTTAATATATTAAGACATGGCACTAATTCTTGTACCTCCTCCTACCACACCTGCTTCTTCTGTGGCCTTTACCACATGTCAGTGTTATTATATAAGATTACATGTTTTTTTCTTTCTGTCTGTCTTTGTTTGTTTGTTTGTTTCTTTCTTTCTTTTCTCCCTTGTATATATATATTTTTTTGCTCCTTTGTCTTTAGTAAGTGGTGCTGGGAAAATTGGAAAACCACATGCAAAAGAATAAATCTGGACTGTGAACTTTCACCATATACCAAATTAACTCAAAGTGGATTAAGGACCTCCATGTAAGACCCGAAACAATTAAGTGCTTTTATGTACTTCTATTCCTACCACCACACTTGAACCCTGAAACTCACTGTTACCCACTCTGCTATTCACAGCTTCTTATAGTCACATCTCCTTATTCTTGCCACTTACTGCAATCTTAGGAACTTATTTTTTAAGTACAAATGAAAGATTTTAAATCACTAACGTTAAATAGCACTGAACTTTTAAATGCCCAATAGTTAATCCTCACCTTGTCCTCGCTTTAGGAAGACAATGTCCTTAAAGTGGTATATCACCAATAAAAATGAGCCAAATGATTCTGTGGGTCATGGGTAGGTTATGCTTCCAGAAGCCACATTTCTTCAGACATTCTTAGGAGTCTCCCTAATAAAAGAGATTTAAAATACAACAAATATTCAAGTTCATGCACTTTCAACCTTACTGTCAGCACTACTTTCATCACCAAATACGATCATTGAAGCCTAAGACACACCATAAGCAGCACACAGAGAAGTCTGAAGTCAGTGTCTCTGGGATTATAGTTTCAGAGGCAAACATCACAGTTGTCAATCAGTTATCCACAAGTAAGAAACTTGTCCAGTGGGAACTGACCACCCCTTCCTTCAAGAAAAGAGAGATCGCAGAACTGTGTAGTATTAGAGCATGAAGCCCAAGAGACAAACTGACTAGCCTAAGTTTCTCAACACATGGCCAAATCAGAACTTGAATGCAACTTCCAATTCCTCACAATAAATGCTTTCTGCTACCCGGCTCTCTCTATGGAAAATCACACACACACACACACACACACACACACATACACACACACACACAAATTCTATCATATTAAGGTGTGTTTACTTTTTTCCCCATCCATAATTATAATAACAGAAAGTGAAAGCTCTTTTATTATAAAGTAAATTTCCATTTTTCCGTCTTGATAGGTTTTCAGATTTTCCTCTGAAAGTATTTAAAAGTACTACTCAAGTCGTTCTCCGTTGTCTCAAATGGTTTGTGCTGCTATTAGCTTCTATAGCACCATCATTAGAAAAATGGGCTGTACTTCTTATTAACCCTCCACATGCAGCCAAAATTGGGTTACTTTAAAGGGCAAGATGTCAAAAGCAGATAAATCCTTTGTACTATAATGAGCATAATGATGAATAATGGCACTTATGTGCAATAAACGATGCCCTACCCATAAACAGCCTTTCCACCCAGATACTCTATTTAATTCAATAATATATTCCAGGTAATTTGTGTAACTGAATGAGAAATTACCTTAACCAAGAAGACTAACTGTAGAATTTACTAAAATATACCATGTTGAATAAAAATAATTTTAAAAAGCAGAATTTGTGGGAGTAAAATTATGGCATTCGGAAACCCCATTACATGAATTCCTCTTCCAAGTGGCCTGCCTTAAAACAGCTTGTAGAGATGAGGGCATTATATGGCTGATGTTGGGGAAAAGGCATGTTAAGAACATCCATGTGCCATGGTATTTCGTGCTTTTGTTTCTTTTAGGAACACAGATGATAATCCATGTAGTCTTCATCATCATCCACTTGACTACAGCCACTCTTAACTTAACAGCCTACCTGTTGAACAACTGCTGGGACTTATGAGCAGTTCTCCAACACAGGGAATCCCCTTTCTCAGTCTGTATCTCAATCTGGCAATTGGTTAGTATCACTATATGAAGCGTTCGGAGTGACACAAGACATCATGTTTTATTACGTGTAATGTTGCATATCTATAGAAAAATGCATACCCTATGGCACTATGACACACCATAGACATTCACCTTTAAGCTCTTTGCTTATCAACCGATTCACTTAACCACCTAGTCGTAGGAACAGATTTCAGTTGTTAAGTGAGGAGCACCTATATTCAAAACCCACCTGACCTCCCTGCTAACCATATTCCATAGAAGAAACATGAATCTTTGAGAAATATAAATCTTATCAGTCACATTGCTCCTCCAATCTAACTACTTTATGTTTTCCCACCAAAACTGGAACATCCTGGCCATGCCATAGAAGACTATAACGGCACCTACCTGGGGCCTACCTCTTTGACATAGTTTCTTACTATTCTTCCCTCTTGTTCCCTGATGGTATACTTGCTGTAGGGATAGTCCTTGAATATTCTAAGCTATTCCTGCCCCAGGGCCTTTGAGCTATCCCTAGAACTCATTTTGCGTAAGCTGTTTCCTTACTGCATTCTAGTATCTGCTTATACTCTTATATCACCTCCATCTTCTATTTCCAGCAATGTAGCAGATGAGGTACCTTGTAAAAAAGCCTTCCCTGCACAGCTAAAAATGCTAGATAACAGGGGAGGCTGGGATGGCTCAGCCCGTTAAGCGCTCGCTTTGCAGCCCCAGGGGACGAGGACTGAATCCCGGCCCTGGCCCATGTGGACCCATATGCTGAGCTGGGGTGTGCTTCCCATGCAGGAGGCCCCAAGCTCAGTTCCCGCCCTGTGCAGCCCCCGCCCACCTGTGTGGAAGGAAACCATGTTGAGAACTGATGACGTGCAACTATGGAGACTGCCCTGGGCCCTCCCCCTTCTCTCTGTCTCTCTCTGTCTCTGTCAAAAATAATAAAATAATGCTTAAAAAAAAAAATAAATAAAATGCTACATAACATTTAAAAAATATTTTTATGCATAGTTTAATGGAGAAATTTTTTAGAAAAAAATGTTTTACTATTTTATATTTTGTAGATATATCTTATAGATAGTACACTTTATAGTTATATAATATATATAATTTAAAATTTAAGTAATATATTAAAATAGTATATTTATATGTTATAGATAATACATTATCTAACTAAAATGTGAGATAATATATTTTAAAAATATTTTTAATGTATAGTTTAAGGGGAAAGGTTTCTTTTTAATCCCAGAAACTGAAAGTGAAAGCAAAACATTAATCTCAAAAGATAAGAAAGCACTGAAACCCAGTGGCCAACTCGGGGGCAACTGCTGATCCCTGATGTTCTAGATCTGTGCTAATATGGTTGCCACTTGCCACATGGCTATTGGAATTTAAATTTTAAAATAGTAAATAAAATTTAAAACTCAGTCGCGGGAAAGCTGGGATGGCTCAGTGGGTTAAGCGCTCACTTTGCAGCCCCAAGGACCGAGGATCAAATCCCGGCCCCAGCCCATGTGGACCCATAAGCTGAACTGGGGAGTGCCCCCGGTTCAGTTCTCACTGAGGTGAGACCCTGGCCCAGTTCCTGCCCTGCGCAGCCCCATTCCCCACCTGTGGAATGAAACTATGTGGAAAAACAAATGATGTGCAACTATGGAGACTGTTCTGTGCCCTCCCCCTTCTCTCTGTCTCTGTATCTTTCTCTCTCTCTCTCTCTCTCTCTCTCTCTCTCTCTCTCTCTCTCTCTTTCTCTCTCTGTCAAAAACAATTTTAAAAAATCTGAAAAAACAAAACAAAACTCAGTCTCTTAGTTGCACAAGCCACATTCCAAATGTTCAATAACCATAGTTAGCAGTGGATACTATGTTGGACAGTATAGATACAGAACATTATGTATCACAAAGTAAAAGTGATTTTATTTTTTCCCAATAGCTTTTCTTTTTTCCTTTTTTAAAATTTTCTTTTTTTTTTATTGTTAAATTTATTGAGGTGACATGAGTTAGTAAAAATTACATTACCGAGGTTCCAGGTATACAATTCTACAGTATACCATCTATGTGTTGCATTTCAATCCAATATTTTGTTACACTTTACCTCCAGAGTGGAAGAATAACATTTTCCACCCTGGTTCTAATGTTTATATACTTACACAGATAGTTAGATAAGTTAAACAGAGAACTCTAAATAACTGCTCAATCCAGAATGATCAATTTGAGGAACTTAAAAAAAATTTTTTACCTTAAAATTCTAAATGTGAGACCTCCATCAATAAATTGATCAATAAGTTGGTATTCTTCTTTCTCAACAACCATAGGAATACTGTTTTTCCTTCCGAATTGGCACAAATGATCTCATTCTGCTACCTACAATTTACTCAGTGAGATATGTGAAGAGTGTGGTCTATTTTTGGCTTCTCTAGCAAAGCTGCTGTAGGGTGTAATCTTTTTCTCTGCCCTGCCTGGGATGGGCTAGATGACATGGGAGGTCTTTTCTATTTCTAATCTTTACATCTTTCAGCAAACAGCAGGTAAACAATTTTAATACAAGGCCATTTTCATCATGTGTCTACTAGAGAATATGTCCCTGAATTAAAATAAACAGTAATAATACAAAAAAAAAAGTTTGCTCATACAATAATAGCAACCTTCCTAAATTACAGCGATTGTGCCACCCAGCAGTATATACAAAATGTGCTATTTATCTCAGAAGACACAGAATTTATTATTTTCCACCTACCTAGCATTTTAGAGCAATTGGAACCAAGTTTCTGAAAGAACGGTTCAGTACATTAGCTCTCAAATACAAAAAAATATATATTTTCAGCATGAAAATGACTCATTTAAAGCAGCACTTCAACAAAACGCTGTCCACCCAGCCCTGGTAATTATAGCACATCTGATGTGTACTAATTTACACAGTGTATTGTTTTCCTGCATAATTAAGGCTATTAAGCTGAATTCAGGGGCTGTGGTACCCCTACAGCCCTTAATTAATTAAACAAGCACACAGAAAAGTTACTGACAGCGTTGGAGCCTTGTCTTCACGCTCCTGGTGGGCAAGATGCTAAAGAAATGGGCGAGAAGGGCTATCATCTGGACTAACTTTCCTTCAGTCACAAGTTTCTGTTCATGGGGGAAACAGTTCAAGGTCGATTCCCAAAAAATAGACACTTTGATTCAGTGCCTGTTAATCTCTCATCGTTGAATCACCAAGCGTGATATGTTGTTTGAAAATAAAAGCATATAATGAGATTGGTTACCACTTCCTCATAGTTTCATCAAAGTGAAGGATTTTCCAATATACTTTGGGTTGCCTTTGGATACTATCTTCTCATGGTTCATAAACTAGATTAAGTCAGGGAAAGTGCTTTCTCTAGACTTTTCATTTTCTTTAAAACCACCTCTGTATTCATCAATTAATAGAAGATTAGACCTAAGTATTTTGTGTATCAGCCACCAGCATTTCCTAACACATACCCGGTATGCAAAAATCCTAATTAGCCTGGGTTTCAAGGTCCTTAAAAAATTATAATATTTCTACTTTCTTTCACACAATACCAATACCGTGCTTTGCACCAGTATACAGCATAGGATACCACTCAAAACCGCTAAAAGAAAGTGGGATACCTAGAAACAACTGACCTCAAATATCTGTTCTTCATAGTGATAAAGTAGTCTTTTCAAATGTTCCCTCAAAACTAAAAAATTTATAGATATACCTTTTCTATGTTCTCTGTATTTTTAAAAATGAATTTTTATATAAATAAAAATGTGCATTACAAAATAAAAATGTATTGAGTATTGCACATTGATTTAATTTTTGGCAAATTTTACTTCTCTCTTTCACTACTCCTAGTGACTCTTTGATTATTATGCCTGGACTATTTATTACAGGAGCAATAATCATTCCTGTAATAATTAGTCCAGGCATAATAATTAGTACGGGATTATTGTTACTGTACTAATCCTGTATTAATTAGTACAGGAGCAACACTGAATCTTACTGGTGAAACCAACATTCCAGAACTCAGATACTATGTCAGGAGAAGAAAGGAACCCACTGTATGGGAAAATCCTGTAAACCAGACAAATGCCAGTATATGGTACTATTCTGTGTATGTTCCTGCAATGTAATTAGGAGATCAAGTATAAGAAAATTCAGAACTCCTTAATGCACTTGAAATCACTGTCATGAAGCAATGGATGGTGAATTTGCATGTGAAAGGACTGTGAACGGCATGTAGGAAGAATTGTGAAATTACTATAGTATTTATTATTATAACTTGGTGTCATGCTAGTCTCATTTTAGAATGAACTATAAGAATAGATTAAATTAGTGCCATTTTCTTTCCTTGTTAACATCTTTGTCGCAAGAGGAGGCTGTCAGAATTTTAGTATCTAAAATAGTCCATGGATTATTCCTCATGATAGTTGGACATGTGTAAATTCTAGGCTTTTATTGGTTGTTCTCAACCCTATCCTTGCAGACATGTGGGTTGAACACAGGGAGATAATAGTTTTTTAAGTAACAAATCAGGTTACAGACACTCTGATAAAGCTAGAAAAGACAATATAATGTTATAATTTTAAAACATTTGATCATAAAACATTATCTCCTAAGAAAATGCTTGAGAAATACCATTTTACACATGAGTGGAGAATAGGAAATACTCAGAGATGTATAATCTTAATAGCACAAATTTGTAAACTTTCTTAAAACATTAGGAAATTTTTTTGTGTGTGTGTTTTTGTTTAGCTCATCAGCTATCATTAGTGTTAGTGTGTTTTATGTGTGGCCCCAGACAATTCTTCTTCTTCCAGTGTGGCCCAGGGATTAGAAGACTAAGCCAAAAGATTAGACACCCTTAGTCTAAAGCCTGCAGAATCCAAATGCTTCAGGGCCAGGGCCTTTAATGTATATATGTATGTAAAGGGTGTCCCAAAATTCACGCAAGAAGTAATTTTGATAGAAAACACAGGTTTATAATTAAAAATTGTAAATTTTTATTGCTCAACAATGAAAACACATTGTTCTTTCATGTAGCACTCCATTTTTAATAACCCTGAACTGTCAGCTGTCACGTTGCCTTTTTTTTTCATTGGCAACACTTTACTGCACAAATGAAGCAAAATTCAAATCTTGCGTGAATTTTGGGACACCCAAAATTATGTATGCATGTATTAATGTTTTATTTTCCAAGCAATTTTACTGAAATATGCCAAGAGCACACGGGCAGCACATATGAATGAACAGGAAAAAGAAATCATATGTATGATATTGTTTTAAAAGTGAAGGTTAATCTTGGGAGATATCAATTCCTTTCTCCCCTTCCAGTCTTCCAGTGTTTCCAGTATGGTTAAACTTATACTATGCTAGCATTAAAAAGAAAGGAAGGAAGGAAGGAAGGAAGGAAGGAAGGAAGGAAGGAAGGAAGGAAGGAAGGAAGGAAGGAAGGAAGAAATTTTGTTTAAAAAAATTGCATAAAGGAAAGAAATGTTTTTCTGCTCAGATGGGCCTCGTCCTCAGCACCTAATTGCAAGGCCTGCTGAGTGGGGGAGAAATGCAACTTCAGGGTATGGGGGTGCAGACCGTTCGGGTTTTTCACCTGGTCTTGGTTTAGGAAGCCCAGTCTCCTGAGCATCACTGTAGGACTCCCACACCAGCAGCCCAGAGGACCTGCATTCACTTTTTCATGAAAATACTTCTAGCTCATCGCAGATCTCAAAGTTCTCCTCAGTCACCTCCACAGGGACACTGAAGTGCAGCACGTGGCTAAGGTGCTGTGTGCGGTTCTTGGCTGCCTGTTCCCAAGGGAAGAACTGATTGTTCCTTGCTTCACTGAAGTCTCTGTAACTGGAGGACCTGTCTTCTAGACTATACGACAGACCAGGTATGATGGCTGGTGGCTTAGAGACACAGACGTTCAGCTTCCGCCCTAACATGGAGTTGTTGTTGAAGTGAGTAATGCCTGGTCCATCAGCTATCTCTACCATGGTGGCCCCGGCTTGCTTTTCTTGAATTTCACCTTCTCCACATCACTGTACAAGCAGAAGTCATTGAAAACTCGGACACAGTTCATCGTAGATTGATGCAAGCCATAGATCATGAGCCCAGGGCTGTCCGTGTGGGGGCCATCCTCAGGTGGTCGGGAGGGGTTGGAGATGACCATTTTGGGGGCTCCATCCTCCAGCCTCTGGTGGCCCCATCCTCCTTCATAGTGAGGTCGGTGTGGGGTGTGGGGTGTGGGGCTCCAGGGCTCTTTTAGTTAAAAAAATATATCATCCCTTTAATAACTTGTATACCAACTGCATTGCAACACTGTGTTATCCCCTTAGGAATACACTGACACATCCCTTCCATGTGGAATTCATAGTCTAGGAGAACTAGATACACACAATCACAAGGTGGAACTGGGATTCAGCTGTTATCACTGAGCAGCTAATGCTCTTTCAGCATTAAGGGTGTCCTGACCCCAATTTCCAACGGCCAGGGCTTCCCTAACAACATCTACCCAAGATAGCATCAGATTTCACAGGTTAAGGGCTCAGTCCTACAAGACTGTCCTCACAACACCCTCTCAACTTTATATGCCAACAGCAAGTGCATGTTGTCACCTAGGCTTCAGACAAAACCGCTATAGATTGGAGATTTCAATGACCCTCCCTCCTCAGGTTTGATTAATTTTCTAGACAGGTTCAGAAAACTCAGAGAAACATTGTGCTTATTAGACTCTCAGTTCATTATGAAAGGATACCTCAGGAATAGCCAGATGGAAGAGATGCAAAGGGTGAGGCATGTGGGGAGGGGCACAAAGTTTCCATGCCTTCTATGGGTGCCACTCAGTAGCCCTGAAGCTTTCTAAACTATCCTTTTGGGTTTTTGTGGAGGCTTCAGCATAGACGTGGCTGATGAAATCACTGGCCATTGATGGTTGAACTCAATCATAGCCGCTCCCTCCTCCTCAAAGGTTGGCAGTAAGACTGAAAGTTCTCATCACTTAGGAAATTCTAAGGAATTTAAAAGCTCTGTGCCAGAAACAGGGAAGAACACCAAATATATGTATTTCTTATTACAAATCACAATATCACAACTGTTAAGTTGCTTGGGTCTCATGCAGTTTGTAGGTGGCAGCAGCTGCCCCGGCCAGGGAAGTCATCTGAAATCCCATCCCAGAATGAGCCACAGATGGCAGTCAGCCCTGCCAGAATGGTCTGTAGCACTTAGATGCTGACCTGGGTGGGAGTCCAAGTCAGAGAGAAATTGGAGACAATTGTCACGATTTCCCACTGAGAAACGGTGTTATTCCAATTATGTAAATATGTTCATCATTCCCCTTTTGTTTTTCTAATTATTTAATATTAATATTGCTTGACCCCTTTATTGCAACACTGAGAATTGTAACAAAAGAACTTTCAGTTGAATTATTATTGTGGACTGAATGTTTCTCCCCAAAATTCATACGTAGAAACGCTGATCTCAATGTGATGGTATTTGAAGGTGTGGCCTTTGGCAAATAAGAAGAATGGAGCCTTAATGAATGGATCAGTGTCTCTGTAAGAAGAAGCCAGAGAACTAGTGAGCTGTCTTTCTGCTATGTGAGGACCCAGTGAGAAGGCAGCCAGCTGCAACCAGGAAGAGGTTCCTTCCTCACCAGAATCTGACTGTGCTGGACCCCTGGTCTGAGACTTCCAGACTCTGGAACTGTGAAAAATACATTTTTGCTGTTAGAAGCCACCCAGTTTATGATATTTTTGTTATAGCTGCCCAAACTGCCTAAGAAATAAATTTTCTTTAATTTTATCTTTTTGTGTGTGTCAAATTTTGTCCTTCAAATACTAACCACACTCAGTAGACATGCTGTTTAGAAATGAGAACAAATAAAATGTTAAAAACAAAAGCCCAACTGTGGGTAAAGCAACATCCATCTAAAGCTCAGATATACTAAGTGTGGGACTAAGAAAGGTAAATGAGAGGAGAATGAAGTCATAACAATGGACGTTGATCATGTAAGCAAAGCGGAAAAGAGCCAGCAATGTTTTATCCCCTACAATAAATTTGATCTACTTAGTAAAATAGAAGTTTAAGTGCTTTAAGTATAATAAACTTTAATATTTTAAAGAGGAAAATTTAACCTAAAGCATCAAAAAAAAAGATAGATGTTTGTTAAGTGTAATAGAAACAAAAGGAGGAATTTGTCATGGGATTTTAGAACAAAAGGTGGCCTCAGTGAGAGGTGGTGTCCTTGAGACAAGGCGCTCAGGCCTTGGTAAAACACGGCCTGAGTTGGAATCCTAGCTCTGCCCCTTTCTAACTCTTCGAGTTTGAGCCTGTAATCTAACCTCTCTGTGCCTTAATTTCCCTATCTGTATAGTGGGAAGGAAGTAAGATAATAATATTTATACTCTATATTATTGTATAGAGTAATCTATTCCTACTTTAATTGTACTAATTTAGTGTTGTGAGGAGTAATTCAGTTTAATTCATTTAATCTTCCTGGCTCAGTACTTGTCACTTTATGAACACTCAATAAAGCCTCAAAAGAAAATCTTTCAGGTTTTACTGACAGTTTCACCTGGTTCTATAAATTCATAATTTCACTTTTTCTAAGATGAGTTTTAAAAGACCACTATTATGACCGTAAATATTGAATGCCTATTACCACATCATAAAATGGGTAAGAGCATCTAAGTACACTGTATGGCAACATTGAACATTTAATTCAAAAGGGCAATCCTGGACCCTCTTGCAATTTTTTCCATATAGTAATTTGTTATTAGGTTCATCCACAATAATCTCAACCCAAAAAGGCCAAGTCAAACTGTCATTTGGGAGACCTCACACAACTAAACCATTCATCAGAATTAATCATGGAAGTAAGATAAAAGCCCACGGCCAGCCCTGGGCCAGAGCAGCCTGTCACACAATCAGAATGCATTAAAACCACAGACGCTGCAATTTCTTGTACAGGCTGCGGGGGAGGGGAGAGAAAATAAGCAACCATTTTTAAAGATCATGGACAATATGCTCTTCATATGAACCTAATTCAATGCCTCTTGCAAGGTCAGGCCAAGGGTGAAGAAATGAGAATTGTCCAAACACTAGAGCAATTTCCAGATAAATAAAAAGCCAGATATTCTTTTCTTCACAGACAACAGAAAATATACTGAGAGACAAGAAGAGTTGATCATTGATGCCAAAAATGTACTTCCTATTCTTTGAGGCATCTAAAGTCTCTTTTATCCATTTTCTATTTTTCCTCATATTGCCATTCTCTGTTTTTGTCAATGACCTTTCTTCAATCCAACTCAGCCTCCGTCTAACGGCCTGAAGAGGACTTCTTCACATGATGGAAAGCTTTAGATTTAAGATCCCCTCCTTCATTAGAGAGAAAAGTGAACAGCCTCTATGTGCCGGGTGTTAATGAATGTGAAGAAAGATTTTTTTTGTATGTGTTTTACACATTATGTTCTTGACTCCTAGAGGTGCTACAATAAATTGCCATGCTTCATTTACAAGGGGCCATAACAGAAGCAAAATGAGAATCTGGTGACAAATTGCTTCTCAGTCACCCTGGGTCAGGCTGTTGGGGCTAATGAGAAGAGGGACTCTAATTTTAAACTCCTCCTCAACCAAGCCATTCCTGCATTAATGTTCACTATTGTGAATTGTAAAGTCAAATGAAGGAGCACTGTTGAAAATTAACCAGTATTTTTATCCTTTGAGTACCCAATAGAGCATATTTTGGCTTCTGTAGCTGGTGGTTATTGGAGGTGGCTCAGCCTACACCAGGGGTGCCTACCTCCTCTGTGGGTTCCCCCTCCTCAATACACCACCACTCCTAATTCCTTCTCCTTCTATGCCCAAGTCTTCCTTGTATCTCCACAATGAAAAATCCACCCGAAGAAGTTAGTACAGGTTTTCCACAAGATTATAATGTGACCTGCAGGAGTAATGTTTGAAACCAGCCTCTTGGTGGGTCCAGTTAGCAAGACACTATGTACAAACATTAGAAGTCAGAGAATTATACGATCCACTTAGTTGTGCTGCATGCTTAATGATCTGCAATTGTGTATATGGAGGAAGAGCCAGTAAATCACTGACCTGTGATGGCAGGAAGCACTTTTTCACTGGGAGTCTAAAGCAGGATTTAAATAAATAAGGAGAAACCAATGCAACACCTGCCTCACACTAAATACTGTCCTAATCCTACATTTTGTCAGTTTATAAAAGCAAACGGCAGGCAAAAAGAGGCGAGGAGAAAGGAAGATGTTTTACTAAAATATACAAGATTTTGATCCCACATGGATGTTCAGGCAACGATTCAAAATTCAAGGTTTTTTGGGGGGTGTTGTTTTGGTCATGTGTTTTAAGTGAGTATTAATGAAACAAAGTTCCCCTTATGTCTAACATGTCTGTCCGGGTGCATTCTTCCATGGAATCACTACATAAAGTACAAATTAACTACACTACCCTAGTCTAATCATTGTAATCAGTTATGTTTTCATGTGTACATTACTGATATATAAGGCTGTTGTAGTTCTTGTGTGTGGTTTAATTGCTTGTTTTTGCATATCTTGTGTGATTGATGATGTTCTAGAAATCTTTTCCCCTAAAGGAGACTTTGTAAATTACTTTGTTTAGATGCTAATGATTGTATTTCATTAGTGGCCCTCTCATCCAGAATCATCTTTAAATGAATGAATATGCCATAATTAAAAATCTGAATTATGAATTACTTTGAAAGGAGACAACATTGTCCCGATTTCCCACTGAGACACAGTGTTATTTCAATTATGTAAATATGTTTAATCATTCCCCTTTTGTTTTTCTAATTATTTAATATTAATGTTGCTTTACCCCCTTATTGCTACAAGAAGGGATATGGCATCTTAAATGAGAGTACTTAGACAAGTGATACACAGATGACTAGATTAAAGCAGACATTTATCAGAATGCATAACCCATTTCAAAAACAAACATGCTATTAACATTCATACTAATATAGCAACACTGGCTATAATTGCATTTCATGAATGTTTTGTCTGTACAAATGTAATGTATTCACAAAGAACAATTTCTAATTATTGTTGTTGTGTTTTTTCTTATAGAAAGTCCAAAACCCCTGGTGAAACTTTTAAATATCTTGAAGTATACATCTAAACCAACCACAAGACCACCATTTTTTCTACAGTAGGAA
>PVKE010018874.1:0-29035 GCA_004027555.1 Craseonycteris thonglongyai
TTGATTCCAAGTGTGCAAGGTCCTTTACTAAAGACTGCCCCTGATCTTCTGGAGGGGCTTTGGATTCTGAGGTGTGCATTGTGTTTGCTGTGGTTCTTTTTGCTTTACGCATGAGTCTGTTTTCCCTCTGGGGGTTTGCCTATCAGATGGGCTTCTCTTTATTTTTTCTTTTGGACTCAGTTGTGGGAGAAGGAGATTTGGGGAGAGGGTTGGGGGAAGCAGACAGCTTCTGTGTCCTGGGGCACTTCAGGTTGCTGTGTTAGCTGTTAGATAGCAGGGTAGTAAAGGTGTGGCCAGGGGTGGGGGCATGTGAGTAGGAGCTAGGGTGGGCCTGAGACACAATAGCAGATTCCTCTTTCAGCAGGGGTGCTGGTGGTTCAGTGGGGGTGGGGTGCAGGAGCTGTGGTCTTTCCTCCTCCTGGCTGCCCCTCCTTCAATTGTATCTGTAAGGCACGCCCGCAGGGCAGCACTTGGATGGGCTGGGGCTTGGCAGTGGCCCCGGTCAGCCACGCAGTCCCGTGCACAGGCAATAACACCGCGGAGACCCGGCAGGCAGCCCAGTTGCGCACGCAGTTCGCAACACCCCGGAGGCCCAGTGGGTGGGATGCCAAAAGCCCAGCTGCGCGCTCGCAAGCAGGCAGCAGTGCTGCCATGACCCGGTGAGCAGGGCGCCGAAAGCCGGTCCCACGAGCAGGCAGCGGTGCTGTGGCGGCCTGGTGAGCAAGGTGCCAAAAGCCCTGTAGCGCACCAGCAAGCAGGCAGCGGCGCTGCAGGGCGGCCCGGTGGGCGGGGCACCGAAAGCCCGGTGCGCGTACGCAGTGATGCGCAGCAGCCCTGTGGGCGGGGCGCCGAGAGCCCAGCCGCGCACTTCCGCGCAGGCCGAGTCACTTCGGCGCAGGCAGAGTCGCGGCAGTGGCCTGGTGAGCGGGGCACCAAAAGCCCAATTGCGCGCTGGCAAGCAAGCAGCGGTGTCGCTGCGGCCCGGTGGGTGGGGCGCCGAAAGCCCTGCGCGCACAGGCCGTAGCTCGGGCGGCAGCCGCTCTACGCTCCCGGATTCACTCCAAGCACGTGCAATGCAGCTGTGCCCACTCAAGCCCCAGCCCTCACTCCAAGAGCCCTGTCCTCAGAAGGCGCTCCCTCACAGTCAGTCTCCTCCGTAAATCAGGGGTGCTGAGCTGCTGTGGGCTGGTACCCTGCTCTCACCCCGCCCGCCGGGAAGTGCCGCCGCCCTGCTCCACAGTCCCTGTCCCACTTTAGGCTCTGTGATCTGATTAGGGCACTGCGTGCTGGTCCCTTGAGTTCGGATGTTAAATTGTCCACAGTCTTGTGGGGCTTCCACGCTCCCTAGGTCTCGGCTTCCAGCCCGCCCTCGATCCAGCTCCACTGTGACCGTAGTCCCCCAATCCCCCTTTGTTTTTGCCAGCCCCTGGCCGCGCTCCGAGTCTCTGTCCCCGAACCGCTGCTTCCCTTTTCCTCTCCCTCTCTCCCCTTTTTTCTCTAACCTTTGGGTGTTGTTCCGTGTTGTGTGGTTCTCTTAGTTGAGGTTTCTTCTCAGGGTTTCCCCTGTGGATTCCCCTCTGTTCACAAGGCCCTTCCCAGGCAGTTATCGGCGTTCTCCTCTCATGCCGCCATCTTGTATCTCAAAAAAAAAAAAATTGGAGGATTAGTGTCTTATAAAAGAGGCTCCAGAGATATCCTTAGCCTCTTCCACCATATAAGGACACAGAAAGAAGGTACTGGCCCTGAATCCGGAGCAGGTCCCTCACCCAACCACGCTGGTACTGTGATCTTAAGACATCCAGCTCCCAGAAATAGAAGATATAAACGTCAGTCATTTATCAGCTACAAAGTCTGTGATATTTTGTTATTAATATAATGAATATAATAATATATAATATATAATATAATATAATATAATATAATATAATATATGTAGACAGGGGTGGCTAAACTTCTTCTTTTTGATGGGAACAATGACATTGTCAAAGTGCAAAAATGTGTGGACCCAGAGAAACATGATTTATTGGAGGTCATTAATATAACATTAGGCAAACCCGAAATCTCCTAACAGGCTTAGTCATCATCATACATAATTGTGACTTTTATATCTTATCATATCAAATTTTTCTGAATGCAGTATGTCTCTTGTTCTGACAAAGAAGGATGGGTTATGTTTTTAATTTTTAGAAATACTTCAGAGCTGATATCAGCCCATATTGTCAATGAGGAAAGGGCTAAGGGTGACCAGTATATCATTTCTTGTCACTCCTACTCGGTCATCTGACAAGATTAGATTTATGGTGCAACCATTTACTGAATGATTATTTGGTTCGAGGTTCTCAGGTAAGCACTTACAATAACTATCATTTTTTAATTCACAATGTTCCTTGTGAGATCTATATAACTATCCTGCCTGTGTAGGTAAAATACTAGGCCTAGAAATTAGTAACCTATCTACTGTTAATGATTTAACAGGCAACAGACAAAGAACTTTGCTACAAACTTAGGACTCTGTGATTGCAAAGGCTAGAATGTTAATGATTATGCTATAGTCACCAAATATCTTCATCGGTTTATTAAAATTCCAAATTCTCAATAAGATTTCATTCATTTCATTTTAAATGGTGAGTTAGTCTTTATTTCACAAAATAGCCATCAAAATATCTCAGGAATATTTTAAATGAATAGTTATTCATTAAAATGTGACCTACAAGTAACAAAATGCACTAAAACTAATCAAATGAATTTACTACTCTTATGAGGGTAGACAAGAGCTCTGGGAAATAAAAGAAAGCCTAGAAGCAGATTCTTACAAAGACAAGAAATCCATATATAATGAATGCAGATTTTTGAAAAGCGAAGAACTATATGATCATGGATAATGTGAAATAATTTGTCCAACCACTCATTTTAATTGTTAAATAATAATTATTAATATTTATATAAAAGATATATCAACATTAATTTCAAATAGATTTATATTTTATGTAAATAAAAGAAAATATAGGGAAAAAATTTAGGTTTTAGTAAGAAAAGAATAAAACCAATTGAGGGTATTTCAAGTTAAAATGAAAAATATTAATAGATTTTACTCAAGTATTTGTGTTAAAAATCAAACAAACATGTAACCTCTTTAGCAATGAAAGGAATACCAAATAAAATTAGGCTCTTACTTTAGACATGAATTTTGAAAAATTATAGGAAGTATCAGAATTGCATCAAATATACGGTGATGGCAAGAGAATTGACTCTGGGTGGCAAACATATAATGCAATACATAGACAATATAAAGTAGAATTGTGTACCTGGAACCTATCTTAAAAATAAAAAAGAGGAAGCTGGGATGGCTCAGCAGGTTAAACGCCCACTTTGCAGCCCTGGAGCTGAGGATCGAATCCTGGCCCTGACCCAGGCAGACCCATATGCTGAACTAAGGATGTACCCCCAGTTCAATTCTTGCTGGGGCCTATGCGGGAGGCTCCGGGCCCAGTTCCTGCCCTGCGCAGTCCCTTGCCCACCTGTGGAGTGAAACTATATGGAAAAATAAAACTGTCAACTACGGAGACTGCTCTGGGCCCTCCCCCTTCTCTCAGTCTCTATCTGTTTGTTTCTCTCTCTGTCAAAAAACAATAAAAAAAAATCTTAAAAAAAGATAAAAAAGTAAGATATTAATCTTTGCAAAAATATTATCTTTATTTTGTAAATAAATAGATACTATATTAAGATAATATATGCATGTTATTAGAAAAGAATCTATTTTTAAGAATATTTTATAATTTTAGGGCTTTTTATTTTTTACTAATCTATGTTCTTCAAACATCATAATATATGCATATACAGGGAACGTTGAAAAGATTTAGCAACAATATGGCCCTGAGGTCGACTAATCGAATTAATAACACCTATCAGACTGAATAGCAACCATGGTATTGCCACACTATGGCTACAGATGGCAAATCAGGTCTGTGTGCATTTTATAATATTTATAATCAAAAGAAAAAGCAAGGAATGTTGTCAAGTGAAGTAGTGCAAAGGAAGATACATGTGGGATTAGGATTCACGAAAGGTGGAAGGGTGTTTAAACTGCTTAGAATAGTAAAAAAAATGCAAAATAAATACAAAATAAGATTTTAAAAATCAAAAGGTTGTTTTGTGGGGAAAAATGAGTTATAGAGGTAAAAAACAAAACAAAACAAAACAACAGAAAATAATAAAAATTAATTACAAAATAAAAGATAGGCAAGATTTTGTCATAAAACCAAGAATAAGAAAAAGCAACATGGATCAGAGAAGAAATTCAAAACCAAATAAACAAGTAAATAAAGGAAAGGAATCAGGCTAGCTACAGTCTTTACTGACAAAAATGGATAGAAAAACCCCTTGGTTGGTGTCTTCATTCTGAGGAAAACTTATTTTGAACAGGAATTTTATGCCTAGTTAAATTACAAAAATAAGAATATTTCTCTTTGTGTAACTGAGAAAAATCAAATACCCAGACTCTTCATGAGAAGATAGTATGAGAGTTTGTTTTAATAAATAAGTATAAAAACAATATAGAGAAAGATGTATGATATAAGATGTGGTGGTAAACCAGAGTTTCAATGGAAATAAATATCAATGGGGTAGGTATAAATTGGTACTGATTTGAACAGTTAGAAAAAAAAATGCTGTCTTCCAGAAATTTGGATAGATCTCATGCACTATTGTAAGGGTTTAAAGTTGGAACATAGTAAAGAAGACATACATGTGTTCTTTTCAAGACAAAAGAAAAGAAAATCAAAGAAGTGAGGGAAAGAAGGAGGAAGAGAAAATTATCAGAATTTTTAGGAAGAAAAATGCCTATATAATTAAGCTATAAAAACTTATGAAGTCAACATAAATAGAATCTTTTTTTTTTTTCTGAAAAATAAAGTTAGAGGTTCAAATGAGCCCTGGAATGGAATAGAAATCTTCATATTACATCTGTGAAAAGCGAAATGTCATGGGAAATTAGGTGCCTTTGTTCTGAAGAGTAGTTTTCACATTCATAATTATATAAATGATGTTCACTGGTTTTCAGCTTTTAGAATTAAGGCAGTGTATGGACAACTTCAGATAGAGAACAGAATGCAAATGCAGTCAGCCTTGAAAAATAAAGGTAAAGTTACAGCTGAAAGAACTGGGAGGTGGAAGAACAGATACTAAGGAAAGGCTTTTGACATTAAAATGTCCCCTTTATGTGGCAGGATCAAAGCAGATGGAAAAATGTTTATTTAAGCATATTATCTAGAGTTGCATACAAAAGCAGTAAAAGAATTAAAGTCAGTTATACAAGAAACAAATCTCAAAAGGAATTGAGTGGAAGTGGAGGTTGAGGATTGTAAATTAATCTTTACCTTTCTAAACTGGACATCAATATTTGAGCTTGAAAAAGTAATATAATAAGCTTTGTTTTGTAATTAAAGGAGAAACTGCCATTGGAACTAAAATTAACGCCAATTAAAATGGGTCTTCCTAGAAAGTGTGACTGAGATTGAGGTGAAGGTGAAGAGTTGCTGCTTTTCATTATAGGGACTCTGTACATATTAACATTTATCACATATATCCGGTATACATTATATTGATAAAGGTTTAAACACAGCATTTTGAATGGAAGCACAAGAAAGCACTTAATAACTTGCTTTTGATACTTGATTTAGAGGTTTCAAGTGCTTTTATAAATACTAGTTATTTTTACAATAAAATTAATTCTTTCATCTTAAAGTTAAAATCATTTATCCTCATCCTCCACTATTTTGTTACTTTTTATTATATAGTTAAAAATTCAAATATCTTTATTCTGGCATACTTTAACAAATGGCACGAAAGACAAAACATGGAAGAACTCTTAAGGTAAAATTAGAATTTAAAGTAATATAATTGTATTAACTACTTTTGTCTCTCATATGTCATTCTGTGATATGAGGGCATCCGGAAAACATCCAGCCATAAAACTTTCTTTTTCATATTACCTAGCTGGATAATTTTCAGACAGCCAAAATAAAGTTTACTTAGCTAGTTTGGGACAAGTATTTAGTTTATAAAGGAACAGTAGTTACTGACTAATGCACAATGATATTGTATACAAACTTATGTACAATAATATACAATGTGTATTTCTCCCTGGAAGCAGGCGGGCACACAAAATAAAAATAAAGGATAGTCAGACTTATCTCTCTAAAAATGTCATTGTTAATTTGTTTGAAAGAACTTGCCAATAATAATTCTCATTTTGGAAAATTTATATTTTGGTCCAATAGATTTAACAGACACCTTTTTTTGTTTCTCCCATGCAGTTTCTGCAATTAAATTATGACTATGAAATGTCAGTATGGAGCAAAATTTCCCAAGGGCACCAATAAATGCACAACTGAATCTCAGTGTGATGGCAAAAATGGCCAAATATAAAAATACTCAGCCAAATAAAGGAGCAATTAAATCCCATGCCTGTAAAAATGCAGGTGCAAAGTAAAATCCTGCAGCTAAATCTCTTGAAAAATGAAATAAAATAAAGAAACAAAGAAAACAAACAAACAAACAAAAACACTCTTTATATCAACTTCAAGTGATAGCCATTGGTTTTATTATGGAGACAAAAACCATTTTACTCTGGGAAAAAAGCAAACTTGAGTTATAAATTTCTTCCCAATGGGGCCACTATAGAGTGTGTTCACCATAATCACATCTGAAGAATTCTGCACTGTTTCAAAATAATTATGTCAATTGAAATAGCTTCCCATGAAGAGAGACTTTGAAAAAATTGCCCAGTAAGGATGAATGGAAGAAGCAATTATGTACCTAAAATTGGAAACCTGATACAAATCATCTTTCATTATATTATTATAAAATCTGAAGTCTTTATTATATGAACACAGATTAATATGCCATTAGCCAGCTCTTTCTTTATTGGTGAACATGATACAGGAAATGTTAATGCTAACAATAACAATAACAAAGACTTGCACACATTTATAGACATGAATTATTTTAAAATCAGTAAAATAGCTACCTTCAAATATTATTTTAAAAATAGGTGATAAAGAAGTTATTTATAAGTTTCGGACATTCTGCAAATATTATATGGGATTCCTTAGGCATAACTGACTATATAAATGCTTTATCAAATGATTAAGGAAATATAAAATACATGTTAATCTTAGGTTATCATTTTGGTTGTCCTCAATAATGATAGACATAAACAAAACAACTATTTTCATTTGCAATTGAAATAATATTAAAAATGCCAGTTGCCTAGTAAAAGACTATAATTTGATCCAGTATTATCTATTTTTCTAAAATTGACTTAAAAGCTAGCTAATCACTTATTAATCTATTAAAAATATTAAAACACTTTAAGTTATAAGTAATCTTACTGCGGATATTTTTTCTACTCCATATTGTTTTAGATATCAGATGATAGAATAGAAATGGCTATGAACTGAGAAGTTCCATCTTCAAAGCCAATGCAAATTGAAATATACTTCTTTAATAAGGGGAGAATTCTTGACTATGAAAGTATATATAGAATATATTTTATGAATGGAGGAGATGAGAACAATGTAAAACACCATTTAAAATAGTTTCTTTCACCCTGAAGTTATAAAATAAGAAACTTGTAAGTTGTAAAATGTAAAAGTTGTAAATTAAGAAAATTTTCTATAGTATTAAGTAAATATTGCTGATAGATTCTATGCCATGAAACTATGGAACTGCTTGTGAAAGACCAGTGATACTGTATATATGGGTCTATTGACAATAAAAATGAAAATTATTTATAAAGATAAATAATATATTATGTCTATATTTTCAAACGAAGAAACTGAGGCCTGGAGAAGTAACTTAATTTGGCAAAGACACACAGCAAGTGACAAAAATTGCCAGGAAAACTAGTTTAAGATTTTCTGGAAGCATACCTATATTGCCTTTAAGGCATGTTTATGAAAAATGTTAGCATTTAAAATATGTGATTTTCTACTAGAAATTCCATAGTCTTAAAATAATGGTTTAAATTTGCCTGTCATATAACTGTCTTTACTAAAGACATTATAGTGCATTTTGAAGTTTTAATAAAGTTCCTTTACAGTTAAGGAAAACTAGCAAGCACTCAGTTACTAACCTAGCAGGGGGAAGTTGATTCTTTACAAGTCAGTTGATGAGATCTGAACTTAAGAAGAAATTTTACAAAATTAATGTTAAATTATAGGCACATGTTGATAAAATGCTTTCTTTTCTATTGTGTTATTCAATGAAGCATTTCAAAATTTGAATAATCAATTGGATTTATCTTCTAATTATGGCATTATTATGTGTTGTTGAGATTTATTCCTAGGGAATTGTGCTTCTTGTTTATGTCATAGTTTATGTCTCTGTATTTTATGTTCTTTGGATTCAGACTTTCTTACTATTCAAATGTGATACATAATTAGATGTTTTCCTTTTAATAGGCTTAATAGTAAGAGCTCCTGGAGACTTGAAGTATTTCGTCTCACTGGTTCTTAGACAGTAGTCATTAAATGGCTGGTTTTAAATTCTCAGGTTGTACACACATCATTCTTTAAGATTAGTTTAATAGGCACCCCACACCTATAAGCTTCACAGATTATTCTTTATGACTAGTATGAAGAAATGAATAAACAAAAGAAAAAGCCCACACCTGGTTTATGGATGGTTCTTCATGATATGCTGACATCATCTGGAAGTTGATATCTATAGCATCAAAGTACCACCCAGGAATATCCCTTTTAAAAAATAGAGAGGAGGCGATACTGGCATAGCTTAGTGGAGTAAACTCTCATCTTGCAGCCCCGGGATCCAAGGATCAAATTCTGGCCTCAGCTCATGTGACCCATATGCTGAACTGGGGTGTGCCCCCAGTTCAGTTCTCACTGGGGTGAGCTTCCTATGTGAGAGTCCCAAGACCAGTTCCTGCTCTACGCAGCCCACCTGTGGAATGAAACTATGTAGAAAACTAATGACATGCAACTATAGAGACTGCTCAGGGCCCTCTCCCTTCTCTCCATCTCTCTCTCTCTCTCTCTCTCTCTCTCTCGCTCTCTCGCTCTCTCTCTCCCCCCCTCTCTCTCTCTGTTAAAAGCAATTTTTAAAGAAGTAAGAAAAGAAAAATCTTCCCAGTAGGCAATCTTCCACAAAGTACACATATTAGTTGCTCTGAGTGGAGGGCATTAAAGCCCAGTGTGCTGTATCAATTTATAGGTAGTGAACAACACTTTGTCCAGATGAAACATTAATAGAACAAAATTGGAAGACTGCTGCTAAGGAGAACTGCACAAAACTAATGTCAGTTGGCTTTTTTGAAATAGGTAGAGAATGTATAAATATGTACACATAACATGAAGGCTTGCAAGGAGTGCTCATTTCAAGTGAGGCTAAAAATAATGAGGATGATATGATCACCAATTGTTTGCTGATTTTCCTTAACTTTACAGTGCTTGGCCCCACATACTCATGTACAAAAGGCAATGATACCAGGACTACTGGTTGTATGTGCATTTAATAATTTAGGATATCTTTCTCTAACACTGGTATGGCTGCCATCTCAACGTGTGTCTATCTCCCAAGAATGGAGATATACCTAAATTTACATTATGGCACAGTTCACCAAAGAGATCAAGTAACCTAGAGGCAGATTATTTACCGTACCTTTGACCTTGAAATCATAGACAGTGATTTATTGTTAATGGAAAAGACATTCTTTCTGAATATATATTTCTTTCTGTAATGCTATGTCGTCTACTATCTCTGAATGTCTAAAATGTATTCATTGTTATGTCATAAACAGTCTTCCTTCTATAAAAGAAAATTAGTTCTTATTAAAAGTAACTGTATCAATGGCCTCAAATACGTAAAACTTAATGCATTTGAGATATATCCTATTATGTAGAAGCAGTTGTCCTCATAAAATGTGAGAATTGCATTTTTAATACTCAGTTTAAGCTCCAGCTAGGAGATAATACTATGAATTTGGAGTACTGTTCTACAAGATGATATATATATATTTTCAAACATTTACTGTTTGTTAGTTCTGTTTCTTTCATTGGCTGAATACATAGTGCTAGGATTCAAGAAGTAGATAGATATGTAAGAAACCATTGCTGCTCATTGGATGATGGCTTAATGTCAGATGTACGTTCTGTCACTTTTGAACTTATTTGTGTTAATAATGAACTAAACTGAAAATAATATGTGTTACTTCCAGGCAGAAGTTATGAGTCAGGCTTTCATAGCACGTTCTCACTCTTATATTATGACCAATAGCAATTAAAATGATTGTTGCTCTCTTACCCTGTTTCCCAGAGTGAGGATGATAGGATAGAGCTTAAACCAACTTGTGCTAAATGTGTATAATGAGCAAAAAACCCAAAACTTTGTTGTCTAAGCCAATGATATTTTTGAGTTTGTACCACTTGCTTACCTATCAGGGGTTTCCCTGGGGCACATTAGAAAAAGAAGAATTGTTTTGGGCCACACATAAAATATACTAACACTAATGATAGCTGATGAGCTAAAAACAATTGCAAAAAAAATCTCGTAATGTTTTAAGAAAGCCTACAAATTTGTGTTGGGCTGCATTCCCAACTACCTGGGCTACTTGCAGCCTGTGAGCCGTGGGTTGAACAAGCTTTAGGCTTAGACCATCCTGAGACATAAAAATATATTGCTATAAATGGGCACTGCCAAAAAAATATTACAGATACATGGTTTTAATTTATAATACATATTATAATTTTATATATAATTTATATAAAATTATAAAAATATAGAATATAAATTTATATAAAATCATTTGTATATAAATATAATATAAATTTATATGAATAACATTTATATACAAATGAATCTATACATATAGTTTTATATACTTATATGGTAAATTTTATATTTAATATATATTAATATTTTTTTGAGATTTATCTCTGTGTATATTATATATATTATATGTATATGATAGTCAAAAATATATTTTGAGCTCACCAATCCATGGCCTGCAGGCCACATGTGGCCTAGGAAGGCTTTGAGTGCAGCCCAATATAAATTCATAAGCTTTCTTATAACATTATGAGATATTTTTGCAATATTTTCTTAGCTCATCAGATTTTTGTTAGTTTTAGTGTATTGCATGTGTGGCTGAAGACCCGTCTTCTTCTTCCAATGTGGCCCAGAGAAGCCAAAAGTTTGGACACCCCTGCATAGTCCTTGGTTGTTAAGCAAAATATCATGAAGCAGAAGGACGGTGTCACTTTAAATGCAGCAGTGATTGTTTGGAAAATATTATCTTTGGTAATTTTGGAATTGAATGTTGTGTATAATTAACTAATAATTTAAGTCTAGAGACCATAAAACAGAATGTTGATACTGTGTGTTGGTTGCTCTGGTTAAATTAGATAAGCTTGTTCAAGAAAGAAATAAACTTAAAAAAGGATTAGTATACCAGCAGGAATAAAATGAAATAGAGTTCAGGAATTAAAGAACATGCAGTTCTAGAAGAAACTTTTTTTTTTCAATCTCAGCTGCTAAAAGAGAAATCTAAAAAGATCTTGAACAAACATTCCAAATTGAAATTAAAGGAGCAAATCGAGAGTATGTGATGTTCTCAATATTAAAAATTCTGTGTGTATTAATGTGTCCTACACTAGTGGTTTAACTAAGGATGTACCAGTAGTTAAATTCAATAAACTGGACAAAATGGTTGAGGAAAGAGATTAAAGATGTAGTTCTTCCACCAAAGCCAGAGAGGACAAATGCAACTAGAATTAAATCAAAAGAGAAACAAAAAGCAAGAGCAAGAAAGAGAGAAAAAAAGAAAGGAAGAAAAAAGGAAGGAAAAAGAAAGAAGGGGAGGGAGAAAGGAGCTAAATAAAGAAATTTTTTAAAAAAGATCTGGGTCATGATCAGTACATGAAACTAACTTCAATGAAATATGAGGCCAGTTAAATTTTTAAGTGTTTAGTGCCCCAAAACTATCAACCAACATTAAAAAACAAAAACAAAAAAAAACCTTTGAAACACAAAACAATGGCTGATGAACTACAAGCTGGAAGCAGAATGAGATGTTAGTTCAGTCAGTACCAACAGAAGAACATGTAGGTAAATCCTATCACAGGAGTGCCTACTTGTATATCTGGTGTTCCGTGGAAGTAGTATGTGAGGGCAGTGGCTTATCTTTGTTCTTTGAATCCAATTTTGGATTGGCTTATTTGAGGAAGTAGCAAGTGTATTTTATACATAGATGGGGAAATGAACCAATCATTTGGTTATCAGGAAGGCAGAGTGTGATAGTCCCTAGTTGTGCACACTGCATATTTTTAGTTCATTTTTTATTTGCCTGATAGGATTATACATGCCTAATCCCTATGAAATTATACACAGCCCTGTGATTTGCTTTGCTCACTTTTAGACAGATGCTTGAGACCCAGACTACCATTTAGCATTGTTTTATTTTCATTCCGTCACTTAATATATTAATACTTGTATAACAGAGTGGCTACTCTGCCAGTCTAGGTCCCAGAATAAGATGAGTGTAAAACAGAGCCTTAAGCCATTGCATAATATAGATTTATTAATAAAATAGGAGAAAAATAGCTTGTATTATTTTAAAACATTGGTCTTTAGGGCTCCATTGTTTACCCAGCATTTCCCTAGCTACCCAACTGAAATGAAATATCAATGCCTTACCTCTTATACCTGACAAGCCGCTCACAAAATATTTGGTGCACAAAAAACACTTCAACTGTGGTCTCTGGTAATTCAGAGGTCTAATGTCCCAACGTTTCTTCTTAGGGGCACAGGATCTATTCCCTTGGGATGAAAATTAAAACTGCCTACTGGTTCTATGGGCTCTATACAAGACAACCAATGAACACAGAATAGTTTCACTGTACTGGCTAAGAAGTTCAATCTCAAAGCTGTAGGGAAATAGCATTGCTTCTCTGAGGTGGAGACAGAGAGGCCTATGCTTAGAACTTGACATAGTGTGACAAAAAATAAATATTAAAAAGAATAATTAGAAATAGATATAACTATCATTACTGAAATAAAATATGATTTTGTAGAAATTGTCAAGAAATTTATAAAAGATGACTTTTGCTATTAGATGACCAAAATAGTTCCAGCAGTCCAAATGAAGAGTCAAAACATATTTTGATATCAGAGGAATTATTCATTATGAATTTGTACCAACTAGACTAATAGTCAACCAGGTTGACTATTTGGAAGTGCTGAAAATGCTGCATGAAAAAGTTAGATGAAAATGACCTGAACTTTTTACCAACTAATGGTTCTTGCATCACAACGCACCAGCTTACATGACCTGTCTGTGAGAGAGTTTTTAGCCAGTAAACAAGTGACCATAATGGAACACCCTCCCTACTCACCTAAACTGGCCCCCTTTTACTTTTTTCTTTACCTGAAAATAAAGGAAGTATTGAAAGGAAGTAATTTTGATGACATTCAGGGCATCAAGCGTAATAGGATGATGGCTCTGATGACCATACCAGAAAAGAAGTTTCAGAATTGCTATGAAGTGTGGGCTAAGTGCTGAAACGGGTGCATAACTTCCCAAGGGGAGTACTTCGAAGGTGACTGTAGTGACATTCAGCAATGAGGTACTTGCATGTAGCACTTTTTCTAGATGAATTTGCAAACTTAATTGTCAGACCTCATACTTCCTCTTGTATTCACCAGTGAAATTGCTACCTATTTATAAGGAAATATAACCCACCAATTACTCTTGACAAATGTTGGTACAGAACACCTGAACACCTGTGCTAAGGCATTCAGTAATAAATCATTATTCAAAGGTTATGATTTAAAAAAATATAAATAAATACACCTTTATTTTAAAAGAGTGCTCTTTAATTACTGGGCTTTATTATTAATTTTTTCTCTTAAGTTTTGAAATACTTTTGTAGCAAATCATTCTCATACTACTCCTGCACCTTGGAATGATTACTATGTTCAAAATGCCCATATTTAAATGGCACTTAAAAACAAATAGACTTGCTAACATTACTTTTGCAATCAAAGCCAATGGAAAAATATTATATTTTCTGTACATTTCCTCTGAAGTCTCCTTGACATAAAACTAATGTGCCAGCATACTCAGATTAAAAAATAACAGCTTAGGGATACCAGGTTAGCTCAATAGGATGAGTGCTTGCCTTGCAACCACGAGGTCTGGGGATCAAATCCCAATCCCAGCCCATGTAAACCAATATCCAGAACTGTGGTGCAACTGGTAGCCACTGAGCTGATTCAGTGGCAATGATTGTCACCTCCCATATGGGAGGCTCCAATTCAGTTCCTGACCTGCGTGGCCCCACATTAACCTGTGTAGAATGAAACCATGTCACAACTAATGATGTACAGCTATTGAGACTGTTCTGTGCCCTTCCCCTTGTCTCTCTCTCTCTCTCTCTCTCTCTCTCTCTCTCACTTTCTCTCTAACAATAAAATAAATATTAGAAGAAGAAAAACAAAAACTGCTTATAAATAAATGGTTTTAAAGAAAAAAACAAAACAAAACATGACCACATAAGTATCAATCAGGGCAAACAAGTAAGGTGTACAAAGGCTATCAGGAAAGTATACAGCTATATAATATGAGAAGTAGAGACACTTTTGGTTGGATTTTTTTTTTTTTCAGAAACCCTCCTATAACCAAAACTAACTTATACCACAGATGTGTTGCTAGAAGTATCACTTCTGGTTTCCTATGCTTATGAATTTTTTTTTTAATGATTTAAAAATAATAAAAAGTTTCAGTAGTAATTTGTAAAACAGGGCAAACCAGAGAAAGAAAGCGTTTCCAAACAAACATTTTAGAAATGAGTTCACTTCTCTAACCATTTTTAAACTGCATGTTATTTACAAAAGAATGATGGAGCATTAGATCTTCAATAACCTACATTAGAAAACTTTAATTGTCAAAAAAATTAGTCCTTAGAGCTGAGCTGATCCTACATTTATATAAACAGAACCTCCAGGATGAAGTTTCTTTATTGTAATTTTTAACAAGCAGGCAAGGTGATTCTTACACAAAATAAAGTTTTAAAAAATCTTTTACCATCACCATATATTTGATGCTGACTATAAGTGGTGAGCACATAATGCAATACATAGACAATATAATGTAGAATTGTACACCTGTGTAATTGGAACCTATGTAATTTCTACCAACTGATGTCACCCCAATAAATTCAACAATCAATTAAAACATTTAAAAATCAGTTTTTGAATTTTCAATGACACATAGATTACAGAAACAGTTTTGCAAACCACTGAGGATTGCAAATTGACAATGGTGATGACTAATTTCATTATATTAAAAGTATGTTTTATATGATTTCTAAAAACTCCTCCCAATAACTGCCTCCAACTTTTGTTTTTCCAGCTACTGAATATTTAGGATCTAGAGTAATGGAAGTTTTGAGGGGGTCTGGAATGAGAGAGTTAAGATTTATCAAACATCCAAAGATAATAGTCATTGCACTAAGAAAATGAAATCATATACTTAACATAGTTGGTATAGGAATGTTGGGATTCAATGGAGGCAGTAAAAAATACCACCTGGTGCTGCTTCATTTTTTTTTTTTTTTTTTTTACTTTTTGTTAAATTTATTGGGGTGACATTAATTGATATCAATTACATTGTTTCCAGGTGTACAATTCCACATTACATTGTCTATTTAACTATTTATTTATGTGTTTATGTTCCACAAATATCAGTCAGTTACACTGGCTTTTTTCTTTTGGAAATATTTACAAAGGTATTTATGTTTATTATTTTAACATTGTATAATTAAAACTGAGTAAACATAGCTAATATCAATAATTACTAAGCTATAACCTGAATATCAACAGTTTTTAGCATGCTGATACATAGCTTCTTCAATGTGTGACATTTTTTAATTTGTACATTAATCAAATGTGTGTTCACATGTATTAAATAGTTAATAGATATTTTAAATTGCAAAGTATATTTTAAATCTTGATAATTTACTCTGTATCTTGTGAATGTATTTATATGTTGATATAATTCTGAGATAACATGTCTAGAAACATTTTCCAGTAATATTTCAAATGACAACAAAATTCTATTCTATGTGGAAAATTCTATTATCTTTTGTAGATTTACCATAATTACTTTTACTTATCATTCATTATATAATATACTAAACCTCACACTTTATACAACAGTTATCTCAATGTGTATCATGGGCTTAAATTTAAAATACAATTATATAATGTTTGTAAAAAGATAAGAAAAATTATTTGTGACGTAGGGCTCAACAAAGTATTCTTAGACTTAACAAAAGAAGTGAGGTGAGGGAAAGCTGGGATGGCTCAGTGGGTTAAGCCCTCACTTTGCAACCCTGGGACCGGGGATTGAATCTCAGCCCCAGCCGTGCGGACCCATATGCTGAACTGGGGAGTGCCCCCGGTTCAGTTCTCACTGGGGTGAGATTCCGGCCCATTTCCTGCCCTGTGCAGCCCCGCCCACCTGTGGAACAAAACTATGTGGAAAAATCAATGATGTACAACTGTGGACACTGTTCTGGGCCCTCCCCCTTCTCTCTATCTCTGTCTCTGTATCTCTCTCTGTCAAAAACAATAAAAATAAATTTAAAAAAAATAAAAGAAATGAGATGCATAAAAGAAAAAAACTGATATATCAGATGTTATCTATATAAAACGCTTGCTGTGTGAAAACACAGCTAAAGGAGAAAACATTTCCAAACAACCATGTATCTGACCAAGATCTAGCATCTAGAATGTATAAAGAACTCTCAAAATCCAATAAACAGGCAATTTACTTAAGAAAATGGGGAAAAGACACACAGGTATTTCACCAAAAAATAAAAAAAAAACATGTGAAAAGATGTTCAATATTATTAACATTCAAGAACATTAGTATTTGTTTCAAAATTAGATATAAATACATACTTCTTAGAGTGGCTAAAACTATTTAAAAATGAAATGCAAAAACTAACCCTGGGAAGTATGTGGGGAAATTCTGTTATTTATATTTTGTTGGCAGGAGTATAAAATAATACAGTCTGTCTGAAAAACAGTTTGGTGGTACTTAAAAAATGCCATGACTATATGATACAACAATTGCAGTCCTATGCAATCATCCCAGAATAATGAAAATGCATGTTTACACAAAAAACTGTATACAAATGTCTATAAAAGCTTTATTTTTAATAGCTCCAAACTGGAAAAAATGCAGGTGTCTTTCAACCAGTGAATGAATGAACAAAATGTGGTACAGCCATGCTGTGTGGTATATTTATGTCACGCACTCAGTTGTAAGAAAAAATGACCTATTGATAAATGCAACAGCCTGGATGAATCCCCAGAACATCATACTGTTTGAAAAACCCATTTTCAATAGGTTTCATACTCTGTGATTCCATTTATACATCATGTTGAACTGACAACAGTATAGACATAGAGAACCATGTTTTGTGGGTATTGAAGGACCGCATGAGGGATTGTATAGTGTTGGAAATGTTCTGTATTTTCACTGTCTCAATATCAATACTCTGGACACCCAAAACAGCTTAATTATAATTCGAACAAGTAAAACTATAACCTTTATGCAAATATAATTTACATGCATGTCAAAGATTTTACTCATTATTTAATAAAGAAACCAGAAAAATAATAACCAGTTCATAAATGAGATCAGAAAAAGAAAAATACTCTTATCCACAAACAATCATACAATCAGAAATGCTGCAATGAGTATAATAATGAATGCACAACTGGTTAATATCTAATTATATATTAAAATATAACATTTAGTGTCAACTTTGCTAAAAATGAAAAATCAAATACATTTTTATGAAATAAATGATTTGTATCTGTGTGAAAAAATCTATTAGTATTGACAGAAAACGTTTTCTACAATTTAAATTTTATCTCTACAGATTTATATGAACTGTCTTAAATAATCAACAATAATAAAAGGTGCATCCTACTATAGTAGCATTTAATTCTCAGAGTTTCTGCCAGACAATGCATAGGACTGTATTAAAAGAATATCTTTAATCTCTATTGTGCATTTCTTCAATCATAGTATAATTTTCTGAAGCAAATTAGAAACTTTTCTGAAGCAAAACATTTCACTTGATTGAAATTTTATTATATGTAGAGATTCATTTATAATTCAAATCTGCCCATTCAGCCACCAACTATACCTTTCTATTACTTTACATCAGTTTTTTTTGTTGATAGAGTTAGAGGTTTTCCTCCTATATGTACAGGGTCCAGCAGAAGTAATGTCCCTTTTTTATGAGCTGGTAACACTCTGATAGAGCATTACTTCTGCTTAACCCTGCATAACAAATTGTATATTTTATTCACTCAAATGTATATTTTTATGTTTGTGAAAATATTATATTTTTTCCATTACAATTCTACTTATTACTAGTAAAGGGAGTCAGATGCATTTATTAGTATATGTAAATAATAATGATCTGCTCTGCTTAAGAAACTTCATGTTGACATTTAGTATAAAATTATTAAATATGGATATTAAAACCTGAATATAACATTAGAGCATGGATAATAGTGGTTTGCAATCAAAGCTTCAGTAATAGTATATACACTTCTAAAAATAGAGCAGCTAAAAATTTTAGATGGAAGATGCTTTGCTCTAGAAAAGTGTGTTAGGATCAAAACACAGTTCAAATAATGAAGACAAAGGTACAAATAAAATTATTTCATGACTTCTACAGAATAAGCAAGAGTTTCACATACATACACAGACAATTATATGAATGTACATGTGTATGTGTAATTTTAGATATGTTTGTATGTCAATTGTTATATTAAATTTTATAAATAAATTTACTATTTAATAAATTTTTCTTGGCTACATTATTAGTTTTAAAGTTCTCTTTGGGATGTGAGGGATTCCATATACACATGTGCTTTATATTGAAGCATAAAGTTTACATTATCTTTAAAACAATTATTATTTTTTCTTTTGACAGGGAGAGAGAGAGAGACAGAGTCAGAGACAGAGAGAGACAAACAGAAGGGAGAGGGCCCAGAGCAGTCTCCATAGTTGCACATCATTATTTTTCTACATAGTTTTTATTCCACAGGTGGGCACAGGGCCAGACAGAGCAGGAACCAGGCCAGTCGCTTCCCACATGGGAAGTGCATCTGGAGTGGGAGCTGAACCAGGGGCCTCCCTCAAAGGAGGCTTGCCCCAGTGAGAACAGAACTGGGGGTACACACCCCAGTTTAGCATATGAGTCCGCAGGGGCTGGGGCTGGGGCCAGGATTTGACCCTTGGACCCCGGAGTTGCAAAATGAGTGCTCAACCTGATGAGCCATCTCAGCATCCCCTATGTTATCTTAAAAATAGTAATTGGCCTTATAGTTTTCAATATTTTCAAGATATGTAATGTATCAACAATAACTTCATGAATGTTTCCAACTTTAAAATTTGTGCATATGTGTTTTATGCAGAAAAACAATTTCTTTAAAATAGTAGTCCCTATGTTCCTTTTTTACTGTATAGCCTTAATAAATATAAATGACCTTGAAGTAAGTGATATAAATTGGGGTGCTATAAGTGTAGTAATTACTAAAAACCGTCTGTCAAGGCAGGGTTCCAAGAGGAGAGCAATCTAGGTAAGTTGGTCTCATTTCATGGCAAAATCCAATTAAGAGATTCAAGTTTTAAGCAAATTATCTCAAAATGCTACAGCTCCAAAAATAATTTCTACCAGTAAGCTCTGTAAGGAGTCTCTGACCTATCAAGTTATTTGCCAGCTAATGCAGACAAAACTGTCCAAAGACATTGTACAGTCACACAGGATCCTACCTCATGGGTGCATGTATGTAGTCAAAGCAATTTAAAGCTTTTTATAGATCTTAGAAACTTTTAATTTTTGCTGCTCCCACTTGATATGATTATAAATCCATTATAATGTACTAAGCTTGTGTTAATAATAATTTCATGAGTTGAAGTAAATAAAAATTAACAAGGGATTTTATTTTGTAAATAAATTGCTTGCAATTTTTATAGACATGATGTATGTTTCTGTATCACTTAGTTTTATTGGTCCTTTAAAAAGTTGTAGGTGCAAGACATTCAGTCTGTAGTGTGAAATGAATATGCACTAGGCTGGTGTCCACAGTTTCACCCCCACTATCGCACCATGCTTTTTCCTCAAGTTCAACATTGAAGTGAAATTATTAGATGGTGTTAAATGCATTATGAGAATAAAAATGACTCCACTTATTTTTCTTTCACTCTAGTTTCAGGTTATAATGATATTTTTCTCTAAGAAATAACATATACTAAAGGGTTAATTCAACTGTCTTTAATACAATCTTTTTTCATTTTAATTAATCATTATGTTACTTAAAATGTACATTTATAAATACTATTTTGATTGTTTTTTATATTTTTTCAATGTACCTAAACCTTACATTAATTTAAAATTGTGATTACTTGCAACTGTATGTGTGCCAATAAATTGCATATAGACAAGTAAATATACCAAATTAAATTTTATTTCAAAAACTGTGAAACTTTAAAACACTCAAATTGAAAGAATCCTTTTAAAAAGAGGAATTAATAATTAACCTCTAGGGCGGGGGTGGCGAACCTGTGGCACGCGTGCCCAAAGTGGCACATGGAGCAATTATTTCGGCATGTGGAGCTGTGAATACCATTTAAAAAATTATTGTTTATGCTCTTATAGACATAAAAATAATCGATACCTCTGTCTCACTTGATGGATTGGCATGCGAGTCAAGTGAGTATACTCTTATTTCATAAACTTTGGCACTCAATCGCCAAAAGGTTCACCACCCCTGCTCTAGGGAGATGCCAGGATGGCTCAGCGGGTTGAGCACTCACTGTGTAGCTCTGGGGTCTGAGGATCGAATCTTAGCCTAGGACCGTGTGGACTCATACACTGAACTGGGGTGTGGCCCCAGTTTGGTTCTTGTCGGAGAGAAATCCCCATGTGGGAAGCCCCCTGCCCAGTTTCTGCCCTGTGCTGCCCTCCATCCACCTGTGCAGAACAAAACCATATCAAAACTAATGATATACAACTATGGAAACTGCTCTGGGCCCTCCCCTTCTCTCTGTCTCTGCCTCTCAGTGTAAAAAACAATAAAATAATTGTTTAATAATTAACCTCTAATTTATTGATCATTTGAAATTTGCTTTGATGATACATTTTGTTACTCTGGTTCGTGTTTCTAATGTACCACATAATGGAACATTTTTGTTGTATTAAGAAAAAATGGTTAACTCAATACCAATGAGTTTGTTTTTCTTTCTTGAAACTTTTATGCCCTTTCGCAACACTTTGGCAACCTATTTCATATTTGTAAACTCATAGGTATAGTCCTATGCTTACCTCTGCAGTGTCTAGACTCATTCATTTGTGTGCAATTATGTATAGAAAATTAAAGTGATAATAAAAAATTAAATTGAAAGTGTAACAAAGATTCAATATTATTTCTATGTGAAAATTAGAATAAGTTTATAACAAGTGGACCTATATTGTAGACAATAAATAACAAGATAAGCATTTATTTTTACCTAGGAATAGCAAAGTTCAAATGCTTTTGTATTTAACTGAATGATTATTTTGTTAGCATGTAATTATAATCGTGTTTTTTTTCCTTTCTGCATTTTAATTTGATTGCTTGATTTGTATCTGAAAGGAAAGGCTTGTTTCATTTGGATATAATCAAGGCAGTATCACAGAACTATAAATATTTATAGTTTGAAAATGCTTCATTTTATATTTATATACTCTATAGTTCTATTATGGAGATAAAATAAATTAATGCTTTTAAAGCACTTTAAACAGTACCTGTCATATAATAAGTGCCCAGTAAGTCCTAGATGATGATGATGATGATGAAGATGAAGATGAAGATGATAATGACATAAGCCAGATATATCAAATGAGTTGTTTGAAGAATTCATCTACTTAAGTATAGAGGAAAAACTAAGACAAACTTATCTGATTCTCAGTTCAATGATTTTTCCATGATAGCACTTATTTCACCCTAACAGCTCTGTGAAATAAATAGTTGAATTCTTATTTAAAAGGTGAGGACACTTAAGTCATAAGGACTATGAATAACTTGTTGAAGATCTCTTCATGAGGTATGGCAGTCTGGTTCCAGTAACTGTATTTTTGAGCGCTACTCTTATAGCCAAATATAAAGAGTTATAAATTAAAAATTTCCGAGCACCAAGAAATAAACACTTCTGGATCCAGAGATGCAAAATAAGTTCATTTTGCTTAAGTGGCATCATTTAGGGAAATTTGGTCCACTGGAGTGATTACCTAAAAAACTGGCAAGATTAAGTTTTGTCAATGTATTTACCCCACTGCATTAAATTCCTAAATTTGTACCCTGTCTCTCCTGAGAGATTTATAGAGCCACAACCTGCCTGGTTATACAGTACCATAAATAGTCTTGTTTTTATCTCCTTTATATTATACATTATCTTAACCACTAACCTCTCTAGATTGTCCGGTAAAAACTTACAATTAAAAATGTGAAATATAAAACATCTATTAAAATATATAATATTTAGCTAGAAAAGAAGACTTGTCCAGGATTGGCAAAAATTTCAAATCATTCCCTTGGTCCATTCTTATGTAAGATCACTGTTCAGTCACAACAATGTTTCCAGTAAGCCTGTATAAAACTTCTGAAATTCCCCTTGCTTGCATACTCTTTCTATTCTTCCCAATGGCAAGACCTTAGTGCAAACCCCATTAGAGAGGTACATATAAAATCTATTAAAAATGCTTAGCAGTATTTTCAAAAGCACCACTTGGCTAAGCAATTCTTGGCAGCAACTCATGGTTTCAAATATTAACCAATATTTATTCTGAGTCTTTTATGTTTTCCCTCTTTTTGCGACTATTCTAGGTCTTTAAACATCTTCAATAACTCTTGGTGTTTATTTCTAAGCATCCCGTGGGGAGAGAAGATAAGGACATAATACCTCATAACAACTTGGAGAATTAGTCTTTAAGTCATATTTTCATGGTATGTGGTGTATTACATTTAGATTTGTGGTGTTTGCAATATCTAGTTCTCAATTTTAAAATTAAATGTGTGCATGATTTACTTTTTAAAGCAGAGTGGATTTCACAGTCATGCACATTTGCTCCCTTGAATAGATAAAAAAAGGATGATATTAAAATAGCTCACAATGTACACATTCTTCTCTACTCTCAGGCCTGCTTATATTATCCACTATATCCAAAAAAAAATAAAATTTGAAAGGCACTACTTTCAAAGAAGCTGTGGTTTTATGGAACTATTAATGGATCTATTCTTTTTATGTTTGCTTGGTTTTGTACTTAGGAAGATTTTTGTTAGTAATTTTTCATTTAAAAGATTTTATTTATTTATTTATTTATTTATTTATTTATTTATTTATTTATTTTAATAATTGTTGCAGGAGAAACTTAGTTATTTTAAATCTAAAGCCCTTTAGATTTACTGATTACTTTTTTAATTTTCTTGGGAAAAAAACAAAAGCAATACATTTTTATTGTTAACTCTTGTTATTAAGTAGTAGTTACTGTTTTTAAGTAAGTCTTACTGTAACTTTGTGTGTCTTTATCAAAAACAATCTTTTATACTAATGAAATACATGATAAATGGACTATTTGCAAAGATGATATGAGAAGTTATGCTAGAAATTATGCTCATTTTTGTTTAATGTTGTTTCAATGAGGTCATGGAATTATGACTGACATATCACTGACAATCACATTGGTCACAGAAGAACTGATAAAAATACAGAGCATTTTCTTCTTTTAAGCTATGTATCTGGTTGTGGGAAATAAACGTCTGGGCCTTTTTATCATAAATATAAATATGAACCATCTACTTAAGTACGGATCTATGAAAAAAATTAAACTACAAGTATAAGGCCAAACTCAGTGCGGTAAAATCCAAATGTTGTGGCAGGTTGGTCTATGTAGATAATAAAAAAGTTCCAGAATAATTATTTATTTTATTTATAGGCATTGGCATCTAAAAATTTCTGTCTTACTATCTTAAAATAATTAAATATTAATCCTACAGTGATTATGGTACCTGCTTAATATGTAAATATTTTCAAAGCACTTTGTGTTTCTTAGTGTACACTCAAGTTATTATGTGGTGGCCTACTCCCATGCTTGAAGGAAAGGCACAGTTTCCTGTCTTCCTTAGATACTGTTAACTAAGCCATACTTTCTGAGAGCTGAGGGAAAGCACTATTGATCCCTCTGAGTTGCAGTCAAAATAAAATAAAACTATAAGACATCTAGTAAAATAAAAACACGTTATTATTCATATACCCACTTATTTCATATCATATAGATACATTCATGCAAGTCAATTTTTAATAAATATCCTTATTATTGATTACTGGTGATTGATTAATTTGAATAAATTTTATTTATAAACATGTGTTTCTTATGTTTAAATATACTTCACCGACCTTGACAAGTTTGAACAACAAAACATTTTATAGACACAAATAAATGAAGATATATGTATATTCTAGTTTAGCGAAAATACAGGGTCCTGTAGAAATAATGTCTCTTTTTTTATGGTTTTGTAATAAATATTTTTATTACATGCTTATAATGCTTAAATGCTTAATAAATCTTTTATTACAAAATTATAAGCATTTAAGTGTAACATGACATCACACTCAAGCACACTATACTACATTTAAATGGGTGTCATTTCTACAGGACCCTGTTCATGCATTTAAATTTTTTTTTTGTTTACACTTTCTGAAAAGCAAAGAATGTATACATTTAAGCAGGAAAATACTACAAAGTAAAATACTTTTATAGATATTTCAAACTTAGTACTAGTTCATGAAATATAATGTATAAATGACAACTTACTGTACAGGGTAAGCAAGTTTTAGTTATTTAATTGAAATTCAGTTTTCTATTTGAAAAAAACAAACAAACAAAGAAAAACAAAAAGAAACCCTGCTTTCAAATTGTGGTTTATTTTCTCTCTTGTAGTTTCTTTACATAATTATTTTTCAAATTTAAAAACTGTATAGCACAGAATTAATTATGGACATTTTAACAGCTAATTATAGGGAGATACAATACAACATTATTTACTAGTGAGATTATTCTATAAAATAGAGAACTCTAATTGCTGGACAGCTGTCACTATTAAAATTTGTTTAAATAGCTAACTAGGCCAAACCAAAAGAGTGAAACAGCTGCAAACTCACTCACACACACACACACACACACATACACATATTTACAATGGAATATTTCAAGTTATTTAAGAACCATATCCTCAAACCATCTACACATTATATCAGCAAATGTAATTTTACAATAAAATAATGTATGACATCCAACCCAAAACAACTGAATTAAATTAAGTGAAGGTGGGTTACAAAAGTCAGTATTTATTCAAAGCTCTCTAGATGAATCTAATGCAATTCAAAGACTGAGAAGCACAAATCTATATCCTTTTACTCAATGCATGCTTCCCTGGGTATCAGAATCAGCAGTACCTGGGATTTACTTAACTATATTACATTTATATGTGTGAATATAAGCAGTGTGATAAAAAATTATGGTGAATGTTTAAATTTAAAAAATTCTTTACAGTAAAAAATATATTGCCGTAAATCCCTCTCAAAGTACTCCTCCTTGCTTCAAGCACACTTATCCCACTGTTCTTGCCACTTTCTCAAGCAGTTCTGGAAGTCCTTTGTGTCTTTCGTTGCATTGTCATGGCTGCCTTGATGTCCTGCATTGATTCAGGTCACACATCACGTCTGGTATGGAAATTTCAAGCAAATGAGAACATTCTAGTGTGTCTTCATCTACCTTACTCACCGGATATTGCACCATGTGACTTCGGGCTCTTCTCCCAAAGTCAAAATGACCATGAAAGGTAAACATTTTCAACTGATGTCTGGAAAAAAAATACAGCCAGAGATGCCTCTATTTTTTTTATATCACATGGCTGGATACTTTCCGGACAGCCTGTATATACCACAAAATTTTTATCCAATCATCATCTATCACTGGACACTTAGGTTGTTTCCATATGTTGGCTATGATGAAATATGTTGTAATGAACATGGGGGTACATGTATCTTTACAAATAAACGTTTTCAAATTTTTCTGGTAAATACCCAGAAGTGGGACTACTGGGTCGTATGGCAATTCTATTCTTAATTCTTTGATGAACCTTCATACAGTTGCCTATCGTGGCTGTATCAATTTACATTTCTACCAGAAATGTAAGGTTTTCTTTTTCTCCACACCTTCTCCAATGCTTGTTACTTCTTGTCTTCTTGATAACAGACATTCTAACACTTGTGAGGTGGTATCACACTGTGGTTCTGATTTGAATTTACTATATAGCTAGTGAAATTAACCACCTTTTCATTTATCCACTGGTCATTTGTATGTCTGTGAAGGAAAAGTATCAATTTAGGCCCTCTGCCCATTTTTTAATTGGATTGTATATTTGGTTGTTGACTTATGTAAGTTCCTTGTGTATTTTGGAAGTCAGCTCCTATTGGACATGTTTGCAAATATCTTCTTCCATTTTGTTGGTTGCCTTTTTATTTTGTTGAAGGTTTCTTTTGCTCTGCAGAAGCTTTCTAAGTTGATAAAGTGAAGTCCCATTTGTGTATTTTTTGCTTTGATTTCTCTTACATTTGAGGTCAAATTCATAAAATTCTCTCTGAAACCAAGGTTCATAAGTTTTCTTCTATGTATTTTTTTGTTTCAGGTTTATATTTATATCTTTGATCCATTGTGAGTTATTTTTTGTCTATGGTGTCAAATTTGTAGCTTCATTCTTTTATATGTGGCTTTCCAATTTTCCCAGCATCATTATTAAAGAGGCCATTTTTTCCTCTATAGTATGTTTTTCGGTTCCTTTGTCAAAAATTACTGTTTTGATTATTGTAGCTTTGTAAAAATAATTTGAAATTAGGGACTGTGATACATCCAGCTTTTTTAATTTCCCCTCAGAATTGCTTTGGCTATTCAGGGTCTTTTGAGGTTTCATTCAAATCTGATGATTTTGTTTGTTTATTTTATTTTTTGAAAAATTCCTTTTGGATTTGGGTGGCATTGTATTAAATCTGTATATTTCTTTGGGTAATATTGCCATTGTAACTATGTTAATTCTTCCAATCCATGAGCATGAAATATCTTTTTATTTCTTTGTGTTCTTCAATTTCTTTCAACAATGTCTTGTAGTTTCCTGTGTATAGGTCCTTCACATTCTTTGTTAAATTTATTCCTAGGTATTTTAATCTTTTTGTTGTAATTGTAAAGTAATCTTTCTTTCTTTCTTTCTTCTTTTTTCTTTGAAATTTCATTCTTAGTATAGAAAGATGCAACAAATGTTTGTAAATTGATTTTATATTCTCTAATTTTACTATATTTGTTTATTATTTCTAATAGTTTTTTAAAGATTTATTTTATTGTTTTTGACAGAGACAGAGATAGACAGAGAGAAGGGGGAGGGCAGTCTCCGTAGATGTATGTCATCAGGTTTTTCAACACTGTTTAGTTTCATTCAGGTGGGTGGGGGCCATGCAGGGTGGGAATCAGGCTGGGACCTCTGGCATGGGAAGCCCACCCCAGTTCAGCATATGGGTCCACATGGGTCAGGGCCAGGATTCTATCCTCAGTCTCTGAGGCTGCAAAGCCAGTGCTTAACCCACTGAGTCATCCTGGCTTCCCCTTAATAGTTTTTTGGTGGAGTCTGTCATTTTCTGTGTGAGGAATCATGTCATCTGCAAAAAATGGCAATTTGACTTCTTCACTCCCAATTTGGCTGCCTTTTATTTATTTATCTTTCTTGGTTGCTCTAAGACTTCCAATTCTATGTTAAATAACAGTGTGAGAGGGCATCCTTTTCGTTTTCCTGATCTTACAGAAAAACCTTTCAGTTTTTCACTATTGAGTATATTATCTGAGGGGTTGTTATACGTGGCCTTTATCATGTTTAGTACTTACCTTCTATACCCATTTTATTGAGTGTTTTACTCATAGTTAGCCAAGCTTTTTGGCTAAGGTTCCTATATTTAACTATCTTGTATACATTTCTATGAAGGGTGACACAAGGCCTAATGAGTAGGAGAGTAGGAGCTTTATGGAAATCATTTGAAATCAAATATATTTGAACTGCTGGCTCCAAAACAACAATTTTTATCTTACAAATGCACCTCTTACATGTCCCACAATTGTCAAAGAATAAATTCTTACAAGAGAGGTATTTCTGAGTTCAAAGCAAAGAAAATATGGGTTAAAAAGTATTGAATGTCACATCATGGTTCTTTGTACCTATTCTAATTACTTTGTTATTTTCAGTTATTCTCATTCCTATGGTCATAGTTAGAACAACAACAACAAAAATACTTTAATAATTCTAATATGTTTAATAATAATTGGAATGTTTTGAAAGACTACTTTTTTTATTTTTATACTTGCAGTGTATAAAGTCTGTGAACAATATTGTATATTTTTCTTTTTTAATTATTGTACTTTTTATTAGTTTCTTGTGTTCAAGAAAACAATGCTTAGGCATTTACTGACTTTATGTACTGATAATGCCAACAGGTTTATTTCCCATCTGATGATTCCTTACATGACTATTACTATACCACTGACTATATTTCCTATGCTATGCCTTACATATGTTCTACTTAAAAGAGCTTTTCTTTTTTTATTTTTTTAATTTATTGTTAAATTTGATGAGGTTACATTGGTTGGTAACAATTAGACAGTTTACAGATGTATAAGTCCACATCACATCATTCATGCATCGTATTATGTGCCCATCACTCAATATCAGTTCCCCTTCCATCACCTTATATCTAGTGCTCACTCCCACCTTCCCCCACAACTGTCCCCCCCCTCTCCCCCCATCCTGGTAACCACCAAACCATTGAGTGTGTCCATAATGCTGGTGCCCT